>JAMZAV010005491.1:0-40550 GCA_024449915.1 Sweltsa coloradensis | reverse complement strand
GTAAAACTTTGTACCTCTGTGAAATACAAGTATTTACTTTGGAATTTGGATTATTATAAAATACGGCTATGGTGTTTTTAAGTGAATGTCTATTGTCTACTGATTCAGTACACCAGCGCTAATATCTAGAACCGGTGAGTACTGTCGGACTATAAGCTGCACTACGGAATAAAATATCCCGTGATTGTAGCATACTATTACTATTTGGATGAGCGTAGCGAGCGAAGCGAAGATTCCATTTCACTACACTGGAGAAAAAAATCCGGTATGTTTTTTTCTCTTTTTTTTCTGTATTTTTGTGTGTTTGTTAACACGATTCCGGCTAAACTGATACTCCAATTGCGATGAAATTTGCTGGAGGCCTTCGAAATCTCTGAACTTAGAACTGCCACGTTTTTGAGCGCAATTGGAAAATTATTTCTCATGAAAATGGCAATTTTACAATTTTTTTTTATTTTTAAAAAAATTCTTCGACTTATAACACCTACATGCTTTATCCGATTTTAATGATTTTTTCACAGAACCTTAATTTTAAGAATTAAGATATTCCTGTGAAATTTGAGTGCAATCGAAAAATTATTTCTCATGAAATTCAAAATTTTACGTTTTTTTTTCTTTTTTTAAGCAATTCTTTGACCTATAACACCTCTGCTTTATCCTATTGTAATGATTTTTTCACATAACCTTAATTTTATTAATAATAAATTCTTATGAAAATCGCAATTTTTTGATTTTTTCTTTTTAAAAATTATACGATTAATTTTTAAAAAAAACTGAAGTTAATTTGTAATTTAATTTAATTTAATTTTTAAAAAAATCTTCGACTTAGTAATGATTTTTTCACAGAACAACAGAAAATCCACATAACACATGGCAGCTCAATGCACCAATTACGCTCATCCAACAACGCGCCTGAAAAAGCGTTTGCGAAGCTTCCTAGTTATACATAACATGTCAAAAAAATATTTAATGGATATAATAATGGATATAATAACGGATATAATAATATTAGATGGTGGCTTGGCCCTTTTTTGAAAGTTTTTACATTTTTGTTTGTTGGTTATGTAAATATCAGTTATTTTCGAAATAGGACACCAGTTTTAGATTCGGTTATTAATTTTTAACTGATGTGATCCCAAATAGCAAATCATTTTTTATAGTATCATAAAAGCCTACATCATAATAACCAATGTATGTAAGATGAGCACAAGAAAAAAAAAAAATCACACCGATTTTACACAATGTAACAATACACGACCTAAGCTCTATCTCCTAGTAATTTTGACGTGTCGTTTAAGTCTTTTTAATATAATAAAGTATTTAATGTGTGTCTGTAATAGGTATAATACCTGTTTTCTATCCAACCTTGAATTTTTGGATGAGCGAAGCGAAGACTTCAATTTCACTGACCCCTCAAAAAATTTAGCTCCAATGTTTTTTGTTTGTTTTTGTTTTTTGTATTTTTGTCTGTTTGTTCGCTCTCTACCAGACAAACAACATATCCGATCTTGATGAAAATTGGAGGGGACCTTCGAAATCTCTGAACTTGGAGCTGTATTGTTTTTGGGTACAATCGAAGAAATATTTCTCATGAATATCGTACTTCAACGATTTTTTCGATTTTTAGTGCGTTATTTTCGTGACATTTGGGCCGATTCTGACCAAACGGATGGGGCTACAACGTTCATATTTTACATGGACATTAAGGTAATAGTAATGTATTGCTTTCTGAAAGAAAAAGTTAGCCAGAATCCATAGAATAAAGGTTTTAATATGAGTTTTTGAGGTTTATAATAACAATTAACAAGTAACAATAGAAACTTGACAACAATCTCCTACAATGCATTCAAAAAGTACTTGCAAAGGAAAAGTGGTCGTACGCAAACTAAAAGCTTACAAAGAAGCTCATCCATCAACGCGGCGGGACTTAAGCGTTTTCCTAGTATATGTAAATCACTCCAGAAATTTCAAAACCTATCTCAGCTCAGTCGAGTATCGAACCGTCTCGGTGAGTTAGGGATTCAAGCGTTCGATTGGCAATCTAAAGACCCGGGTTCAGTACCACACTGAGGCGGATTTTGAAAATTCGGATTGTTTGCCGCACTTATTCAATTCAATTGCTTTATTCACCAAACTGAGCTTGCGCTCTTTACAATGGCTTTTAGTTGTAGAATACTTCAATATTGAGTTACATGGATAGTTATTAGATCGAATGAAATAAGACTTTGTGCAAAGAGTGCATCAACATGATAAAACAGAATTTAACATTCATTCAATTCATACAATATCTATTCACTTTAATTATACTGACTTAAATCTAAATTAAATATAGTTGCAGTATAATCACTGCCTAAAAAAATAAGTACAACAGTGCAGAATAATTACAACAAATGGAAAACACACGAATGGTTTATGTAATATAGCATTATTTTACATTGAACCATAATACACAACTTTTTAGTACATCGTACAAAAATTACAAACTAAACATAACAATTAACCTAAAGTTAAGTCAAGGCAAATCAAGATGATAATACAGAATTTAACATTAAGTTGCACTATTCAATTCATTCAATTCATACAATTCATACAATATCTTTTCACTTTAATTAGGCCTATACTTACTTAAGTCTAAATTAAATCTAATTGCAGTATGATCACTGCCTAAAAATAACTACAACAGTGCCAGTAGCACAAAAATACAGAATTTGACATACAACAAGTAGGCCTCCGCCAACCATCAGGAAAGTTCCCATCTCATTGAGGAATATAAACAATGTTAGTAATCTATATACTTATACCGGTATATACTAGGCCTAACTTAGTTTTTTACAATTGGTAACGACAGGCTAGAACTCTATGTGAAGCATTAAAAAGTTAGATTTTATTTCACGTTTGAAAGCTTGTTTGCTGAGGTTTTTTATTGAGGTTGGTAGTTTATTGTATTGCATAAATCCTTGAAAGTTGATGTTGGATTTCCCGAACTTTAGTGTATTGACATGTCTAATGTGAAGATTGTTTCTAGTACGGGTATAGTGGTCATGTATATCCCTGTTCAGTTGAAACGATAGATTTGTCATACAGTAGCTATGAAGCATGTTATGTATAAATAAATGATAATGTTTGGTATTTGTGAAGGCTAATGAGTGGCAGTATTTTATTTTGACTGTACATGTGTACACGATGCATTTCCATTGTGCAGTTAAAGATATTTCGAATAGCTCGGTTTTGAAAAATGGCCAAGCGGTTTATATTGGATCTGCAAGACCATTAACAGAACAGTACTATTGTGTGTCGCAGCGGCGTTGGAGCTAGAGAGGCCTATAGGTAGGGGGAAGAAAAGAAATGTTAGTAAGTACTCAACACATGGCTCACCCACTCGTCTAACAACGACTTTGGCGTTTCCCTAGTATAATCTTTACACAAACATTTGTGGTCACAGACCCTTGTTGACCAGATAGGCTACACCCCAGGCTAAATGGAACGGCCGGTCTATGACCCCTAGAACAGGTACTTCCTCCAGCGTCAATGTATGAAAAATTAAAGACTTAAAGGCGAAAGAAAAGGGAGGGTTCTCTCGTCGTGGTCGTCATCGTCTTTGTCATCGTTCGTTTTGTCCTTTTCGTCGTCGTTGGGAAGGTCGTCAGAGAATATGGGGGTCCCCGACAACGACTGCCAGAGCTCGCATTCAATTTTCGGGAACTAATATACTTCCTTACTTACCAGCTGATGTTTGCGAGATAAAATACGTCTCTTTCTTCCTCGCCTTACCTTAACGATTAGTATACAGAGCCATGTCCTTGGCTTAAGGTTCTAATATGCACAGCTATGGCAAATGGAAGCAAACGACTTCCTTGCATAGGTTAGAATAAAGTAGGCTTGCACTGTCTTGTAGATCATCACCAGCCCAAACGAAGTGTATAATAAACTAGGAAAACGCTTAAGTCCCGCCGCGTTGTTGGATGAGCGTATTGGAGCATTGAGCTGCCATGTGTTATGCGGGTTTTCTGTTGTTCTGTGAAAAAATCATTACTAAATTGAATTTTTTTTTAAATAAAATAAAATAAAAAATTAACTTAAATTTTAAATTTTTTTAATAAATCGTAATTTTAAAAAAAGGAAAAAGTCTTAATATTGAAATTTTCATAACAAATAATTATTCGATTGCGCACAAATTTTACAGGAATATATTAATTCATAAAATTAAGGTTCTGTGAAAAAATCATTACAATCGGATAAAGCATGCACGTGTTAAAGTCAAAGAAAGTTTTAAAAAAATTTAAAAATCGTAAAATTGCAATTTTCATGAGAAATAGTTTTTTTATTGCGCTCGAATTTCACACGAATATATTAATTATAAAATAAAGTTCTGTGAAAAAATCATTACATTCGGATAAAGCATGTAAGTGTTATAAGTCGAAGAATTTTTTTAAAAATCAAAAAAAATCGTAAAATTGCGATTTTCATGAGAAATTTTCTTTTCGATTGCGCTCAAAAACGTGGCAGCTCTTGGTTCAGAGATTTTGAAGGCCTCCATAAAATTTCATCGCAATTGGAGTATCGGTTTAGCCGGAATCGTGCTAACAGACACACAATAATACAAAAAAAAAAAAAACATTCCGGATTTTTTTCTCCAGTGTAGTGAAATGGAATCTTCGCTTCGCTCGCAATGTGCATAACAAAAAACAAAAACAAAATAATAAACATTTACTAGGTTCATCTCATAGATACTACTGATCGCGAACTTTCACAGGCTGTGTTCTATTTTACTAATGGGTATTTTAAACATTTGCTATCTAGATTTAAATTTTTCAAATTTTTATTTCTTGTGAGCTTAAATCGCAATGGATATTGCTCATTTTGTTAGCAGTTCTCAGTTACCTGGTCACGGATGTGTGTTTAAAATTTCAGCTCAATCTATTTGGCCGTTCGGCCGTATGAGCCCGGACAGACAGACATACATACATACATACATACATACATACATACATACATTCATTGGACAATGCTCACGGCCAAGGCCCGATCGAGTATAGCGTTAGGAAAGACTACGTTCGCTGCGCTCACTCGTCTAAAAATGACAAATTAACCAAAATAAGTGCGTTTTTCGTTATGATTCATCTATTATCTTTTCCTCTTTTCGTTCAGCAAAGCCCCTTCACTACTTCTAAATCACATAAAAACCACTTCAAAAATACGAATTTTTCAAAAAAATTGCCTGCGGCTCTATTGTGGGGGTATCAAATACAATTACAAACATTAAAGTGTAACTAGCTTCGCACTTTCTTGTGAAGATGGAAAGTATCTCAGAGATGTCAGTCAGATATTGTATTAGTTTGGGTTTGGATGGATCCGTAGACGGTCGCGATGACCGCTACTGTACATAGAGCTTAGCCTAAATTTACTACGTACTAGCATCGGCAGTAACCGCGGAACGTTCTTTTAGTGCCCTAAAACGTGTTACAAGGGAGAATCGTTCTCAAATGAGATCATCTGTTACTACTTCATAAGAAGCTAGCCAGCGTGATAGATACAGAGATAGACCAAATCTGTACTACTTAACCCCAAAAATTATTTTTTACCACGTGATCTATAGCACAATACTACACTTAAATGACCCTTTAAAAAATTATATCTTGTAACTGTGATTTAACACGAATTTTTTAATTTTTTTGATGCAGAAATTGTCGAAAATCGGTGTTTTGGAAAATTTCCTAAATCGGCTTTAATCTGCTTCTTTTTTGGTCAACATAGATACTAGAGCATAGTACCAATCTAAAATGCCCCTTTATAACATCGTGTCTTGAAACTGTGCCCAAATATAACCTCAAACACGCAAAAATATGCATTCCAAAATCACACCCCATCTTGGTAATCAGCATATTTTGACCGAACTACTTGCCCAAATTACAAAACAAAATATAGAGAATTAACAGAAAAGGCTGTCGAGTACGTCAATAATGGCCAATATTTTTTTGGATCAAAATCCTCCAAGGTCACGGGGCATAAAGATCGTCCCCATGTTATTTCTTATGGGAGATTTTTGCCGATGGGACCTAGCTCGAAAATTTGTCATGTTTGACAATTTTTTGGGAGGTCATGGTGCCCCCAATAATTTTTCTGTTAATTGCTAAATTCATTACTAGTTAGCCTGAATGAAATATATTTTTTGAGCTTGGAGGTTA
The DNA here is from genome assembly GCA_024449915.1 of Sweltsa coloradensis. NCBI lineage: Eukaryota > Metazoa > Arthropoda > Insecta > Plecoptera > Chloroperlidae > Sweltsa > Sweltsa coloradensis. The sequence continues at coordinate 34,365 of JAMZAV010005491.1, read as the reverse complement.
AATACCCCTTTAAGTTTGTAAACAAAACTAGTGATCGTCACAAAAGTTTGGTACTTTTCACCACTAAAAGCTACCAATATCAGCGAACGGAGTGATCTCCATTCAACTCAAACGGCGCTTTATTGTTAGTCTGCGTGCGTGTGTGTGTGTGTGTACGTTGAAAATCAGCCGAATCGCTGAACAGATTGCGCTGAAATTTTAAACAGACATCCGGTACGAGTTTACTGAGAACTGCTATCAGCAAGATCCATTGCGATTTAAACCTACAAGAAATAGTAAATTGAAAAATAGGCTTCCTGTTTAGAAATTATTTTAACGACAATGGTTTAGATTTTGAAAAGATATTTTTTGTTTGTTATTCGCCTGGCCGTGAAATGCAAGGTCTATCAAATGTTGCACGTCAAGGTACCCCCAAATTCCACTCGTAGATTGAGTAAACCTTGCAATATTTTCACGTATTTTGTACTGGCTATGTTTACCATAGTAGGCCCTATTGCCACAGATGATGGACTACACTGCGTTATATGCATTTCAAAACATGTTTAATAATTTTTGAAATACAATCCAGAAATTACAAAATCTTTCCCGACCAGGGACTCTATTCAGTAACTTCACGGGTTCAACTCGGCCACGGAACCGACTAGGGAGTAACAGTAATCGCTCCGGTTGTTGTTGGTCGAGGTCGAAAGGTATGATTTACAAGGCAGTGGACGGTCAAATGTGAACAAATGATTCGCAGTCAGTTGTCAAATATTCGAAATGACATAGATGTGTGTATTATTTCCAATCGGTGAGAAATTGGATTTAAATGGTATAATTTCATGAAAAAAGGGAACGTACAGGACTTTTAGGGGTAGGCCCTTACTAAAGGTAGGTTTTTTTTGAGCATACTTTTGTTATTCATTTGAGAAAGTTAATAATCGGGTTGTGTTTACGTGTAGTTCAAGGCTTATCATCCACCATTTTTACTAATCAAACATAAACAAATTTTGGCCAACGACCGAGTCGGACTCGGTTGTCACGGATTATATTGCAACGATATTGACCTCAACCGGGTCGATCACTTAACAGCCGAGTCGATTACGATAGAAAACGCCCGAGTCCAACTCCGTCAGAGTTACAGAATCGGGGTCCAGGGGATTGAACCCATGTCTCCCACATTTCGGCTATGAGGGCGCTTTAGCCAACTAGACTAGGGAAACGCCAAAGTCGTTGTTTGACGAGTGAGCGAGTCATGTGTTGAGTACCCGGGAACATTTGCATTTAAGTTTGATAATTATATTCGTATAAATAATAGGGTATTTAAGTTTAGGCCACAGTTTAGACCATAACGCTCCACTGTAGCCTATGATAGGTTAAGGAGGCCTAAGGTAAGGGGAAGAAAAGAAATGTTACTGGGTACTCAACACATGGCTCACTCACTCATCCAACAACGACTTTGGCGTTTCCCTAGTAATACAGATGATGCAACCACCAACCCTTGCTCATGAAAATATTGCAACATTACCAATTGCTTCGAAAGCGTATGAAGACATATTGATAGCAAGGGTTGCCACTCGATACTATGCACTGAAAAAATAATCGTATTCCACTGACATTGCACTCAGGGCAGCACTGGTGCCGTGCATCACGTGACTATGACGTTTCAGTGCGCACTCAGTGCGGCCCAGTGGAAAACGCCAGTAAGAGAAAGGGTTAGAGATAGGAAGGGTGGAAAGTCACAAAACAGCACAACCAGCGAGGGAACTTCCCTCCTATACTCTGGTGAAAAATTAACCATGTCTTACCCTGGATTTAAATCAAGACCTGTGGCAATGAGAGAGGCTGCCCTACTAATTGTGACTGGGATCAAAAAACAAAAAGAAAAGACACTACAAGTTGCAAGTTCTTGGCTATGGCACCAAGAAGTTCAAGGAAAAGAAGAGTAGGGTCTAATTGGTTCATCACCTGCTAGCCCCCCCCCCCCCCCCCCCCAGCAGGACAAGGAGTCAACCTTGTAAGGAACAAGGAAACACGGACCCACCAGAGGGTGTAGGCTCGCCCATCTCGACCCCATAGGTGATGAAAGATAGAAAGCGATAGTGATAGGGTGTCAATTGATTGGTTGTTTCTAAGGGAGGAAAAAAACTATCGGCAAATTAGATTGAAGAAGGGTTGACAGGTTGGGGACATATGAAGAGAACATAAAGCCCAGGCTGAAGGTCAGGTGAAAAGTTTTGTTGCCCCCAGCCCTTCAGGCTGGGCTTTATGTTCTCTATGCTTTCCCAACCTGTCAACCCTTCTCCAATCTAACTAGCCGATTAACTACGTTTGTTTTGTTATTTTTTTAAATATCATTATTTGTTTTTCATAAAAAGTCTGATGACGGAAATAGTTTTCATTAATTTCAGAAACATTGTTTTTATTATAAAATAAAGTTGTTTTCCACTAAAGAGTTTTAAATATTGTAGGCCTATCATAAACTCTTCTAACATTAGACTAAAAAACTAAAAATATAATTGTTTTCTAATAAACTTGATTTAATCTTCTTTTAGTTTAAGTTTAAATTTTGAACGTTTGCACAAGCCATAAGCCCCCTCATTCAGCAAGCCATCACTCGCGTGTCCACCACTTCTAAGCTGGGGAAGCTGACTTTAGTTTCTATCCATTGTGCAGCTGCCAGCAACGTATCTTCCTTGAAGTTCTTGCTCATGAGTTGCAAGCTGAGTGGTAGTCCTCTCTTGGACAAGCTTATAGGCAGACTAACAGCTGGGCAACCTACATTAGAAGGAAACAGTTGCACAATTAGGTTTGTTATTTATTAGATATTAGTTACATCACGTCAATGGGTACACCAATGTGGAACTAAGTATAGCTTTACGCCTTACGGCGATAGTATTTGTGCTGGTATACAAAAATAATCATAAAATCCAAGACAAACACAATTCACATTTCAGAATACTAACTCATACCATAGTCAAATAGCTTTCCAAATTGTCTACTTTTTGCGGAGACTCCCACCAGTTACAATAGTAGGAGAATGCATAAAACAAAATCCCAACAAACACCACTCGCCTTAACCACACATAAAATGTACTGCCTCCCAGCCCACTGCATGTACGGGTTATGCACGTTTCTGTCCCGTAAGAAAGTGCCACCTCTACCGGTACGTTTAACAGACTTGTGCCCCATACATGAAACGTATGTATGCGTACATATGTTTTGGCAACAATGGAAGACGATCCTCTGGCTACATGTTGACAGTGCTATACCCAAGTCACATCAGTGGTAAACAGTGACCAGGGGATTGTTAACCTCATCAAGAAACATGACAAAATCTATACAAGCTTTCTAAAGGGAGCTCAACTGATAGCAAATTGGAGAAATATTGCAACATCAAAAATAATGTTAAGCGTTTAATTCGTCATGCTCATTGCAGTTACATGCGGAAACTAGGTACATCAAACAATCCCAAGAATGTCTAGAAATCTATTTGTGGGAAAAGTGGAAGTGCAGCTCTGGACTTTTTCATGGCAGGAGCAAATTGGTCTTAAACCATAAGGATAGGCTGCCTATAGCTTAAGCTTATAGTGCCAAACTTAAATCAGCTTTTTACGTCTCTACCTACATCTGAATCGTTTGGCCCCGTCACCTCCTCTGACCCTAAGCAACATTATTGTCACAGAGGGCATTGTTCCTAGGATTAAGAAACTTGGCATAGGAGCTGCTTGCAGACCAAACGGCATACCTACGAGGATTTTGAAGGAGTGCGCAGCTGCAGTTGCCCAGTCGCTAACTAGTCTGTTCTACCTGTTACTTTCGCAGACCAAACGGCATACCTACGAGGATTTTGAAGGAGTGCGCAGCTGCAGTTGCCCAGTCGCTAACTAGTCTGTTCTACCTGTTACTTTCCACAGAGCAAATACCGGCTGACTGGAAACGAGCTGACATTGTACCTGTTTTGAAATTTGAAAGTAGGGATGAAGGAGTATGTAAGTAACTACAGACCAATTGTTTTAACATTGGTTGTGTGTAAAATGTAAGAAACAGTATTGTTAAAACTACTTTTAAAAAGTAGCACTGCTACAGCTACAGCTACTTAACCTTTGAAGTAGCTTAGCTACTTTTTAAGCAACTTTCATTCTTAAGTACATAGCTTGCTACTTGTGCAGCTACTTATCGTTGATTGATTGATTAGATATTGCTTAACGCCTCGTCGGTCGTCGAGTCGGTACTTGAGTGGGTGAACACTTGGGAACACTACGTGCTGTTGGCAAAGGGGATGAAGCAGCTTACCTAAGTGTGCACCCGATTGAAAATGATCTTGCACTGTCACTCTTAGCCGCTCTGCGGAGAACAATGTTCATAACATGTTTCTGGTGTTGGAAAAAATAAAAAAGTATTCTAGTAGGAAAGATTTTAAAGCAAGTGGAGAATTTTAAGTACGTGGGGAGTATAGTAGCATGCAATGGAAGGATTCAACCAGAGATAGGAAGGACGCAGCAAGCTGTTGGGTTATTCCAATCTATCCGAGATCTCGCATGGAACAGAGAAGTACCAAAGAAGTTTTTTTTGGTTTATTTGGATTAAGAACGCGTCAACCGTTAGGTCATAATGCACCACTCTAACCTAGGGGGTGGGGTGGTGGTGGGGGGTGGGAGGAAGAGGGGCCCATGCTGGTCAGAACCAGCCACGGTAAAGGGGGACGAAGGGGGGTCTCTCACGTCGCGGTCGTCATTGTCTTTGTCATTGTTCGTGGTGTCATTGTCTTTGTCATCGTCGCCGGGGGGTCGTCAAGGGAAGGGGGCAAGGTCCCCGGCGACGATTGCCAGAGCTCGCCTCTAGATTCGGGGAGTAATATACTACTCTTCTTACTAGCTGATGTTTGCAAGGTGGACTTTTTCTCTTGAATCGCCTTTTACGATAGCAGAGCCATGCTTTGGGCCAATTCTACCCCGGGCTCAGAAGTGCAAGGTTAATATCTACCAGGGATTTTTTTTTTTTTTTTATTTGGATTAAGGACGCGTCAACCGTTAGGTCATAATGCACCACTCTAACCTAAGGGGGGGGGAGGAAGGGCCCATGCTGGTCAGAACCAGCCACGGTTAAGGGGAGGAAGGGGGTTTTCTCACGTCGCGGTCGTCATCGTCTTTGTCATCGTTTGTTGTGTCATTTGTCATCGTCGCCAGGGGGTCGTCAAGGGAAGGGGACAAGGTCCCCGACGACGATTGCCAGAGCTCGCCTCTAGTTTCGGGGAGTAAGATTCTCCGCTCTTTCTAGCTGATGTTTGCGAGGTGGACTTTTTCTCTTGAATCGCCTTTTACGATTAGCAGAGCCATGCTCTGGGCCAATTCTACCCCGTTCCCAGACGGGGAAACCAGAAAAATGAACAAAAGCTTTAAAGGCACTAGAAGAATGGACAAAAATGAATGGGATGGAAGTTAATATGACAAAAACTGTGTACGACTATCACACCCTTGAAAAAACGGTGCCCGAGTTCAAGTTGATCATCAACAAGGAAGAGAACCCATGCTACCTGAGTATGACAATGGACCAGAAGATGACAGGTGCTAAACATTTAGAGAAAATATGTCAAAGGGCAAAAAGCAGACTTAAATTAATGAAAAGGGTCACCGGGGTGAACTGGGGTGCCCGTACAGAAGTACTTGCCACTACGTATAACATATACCGTATTAGACCTGTACTTAACATATGGAGGTGCATTACTCACTACAGCACCTAAGAATGCACGAGAGACCCTGGACAGAGTGCAGAACCAGGCACTGAGGATTGCTACAGGAGCAGTGAAATCAACGCCTATTGCTGCAATGGAGGCACTAACTAATACACAGCCTTTGGAACTTAGAAGACGTATGGCAGCTGGCAGTCTACATGAAAAGTTGCTTAGGTTGGATGAGGAGACGTGGAAGAGGGTACCATACGAGAAGCTGAAAACTAAAAGACTTTCATAACAGCTGCAGAAGAGATTAAAAAAGATTGCTAGGAACTACAATGATAAGTACTAGAATGGAACTACCAAAGCCTAACATCAGAGTGGCCATGCTGGATGTACATCATGTATTGACAGTGGATGGGTTGGAGAGGAAGAATAGTGAATACAACAAACAGAAGTTAAGAAGATGTACAACTGAATACATGCGTAAGCAATATCGGGAAGAGGATGGTTGCATGTATACACTGATGGGTCTGCCAGCTGCCTCACCTGGGGAGGGCATGGCTGGGGCTGGTGTGTATTGTAAGAGGTTTGAACACTCCTGGGTAGCAGGAAAAAATGCAAGCAATTACGATTGCGAATTGGCCATAAAGTTGGCATTGGAGAAGATAAGCGAACATCGAGATAAGAAAATAGTGATAATGTCGGACTCAAAGACAGCAATTCAGGACATTGTAGGTAAAGAGAGGGTGGATTATGAGGTGAAAGAATGTAAGGTACTGCTGCTAAGGCTTTATTATGATGCCAAAGAGGTAGTGCTGCAATGGATTCCAGCACATTGTGAAGTGTACGGTAATGAGAAGGCAAATTACCTGGCAAAAAGAAGCACCAAAATGCCCCAAGTAGTCAAAAATCGGTCACATTCATCGGTAAAAGCACATCTTAGCACAGCAACCAAAAGGAGAGTTCTAAAAGAGTGGATTGAAAGGGAAAGGGAAAGCATGGCAAAAGATAACTACTGGAAATGTCAAACATCATGGAAATAGACAAACAGCTACTGCACAGTTTAGACTTCAAACAGGACATGATCTGCTTGCTAAACACCTACATCGGATAGGAATCACCGATAGCAGTACTTGCAGTCTATGTGGGAGGGAAGAACAGAACAGAGAGCATCTGATGAGATGTTCAAGTCTTAAAGACGAAATTGATGCCCTTCCACTTGGCATGAACTATGAGGAAAAAGAAGCGAAAATCAACCCATAAGAAAAAGCGGGCATATGAAAAGAAGAAGACCTACTTTGTTCCAATACTGACATATGCAGCAGAGACTTGGATTATGACAAAAGTGGATGAGAGCATGGCTTGTGCAGGATGTAGATATGAAGTTTTTGAGAAGCATTGTATGCAAAACTAGATGGGACCGAATAAATAAATAAATAATAAATAAATTGTATTTAGAGTTTACCCACTCAGTTATATAACTGATTTTCAGTGGGGGAAAGTAAATTAAAGCGACTAAGCCTACCCTGTAGGCCCCGACGCAATCGACGAGTGAGCGATAACCAACCAAAGATCAATACTTTTAATAGGAAATATAGCAATCAGTGGTATGGACAGTGCGAACACCCGCGGATCAATGCCAGAATCAACAAGGCTGATTCAGAACAACTCTGAATTTATTATGTGCTTCGTTGCTAGGACGGCTCCAAAGTCATCGTTTACAGACTCCTAAGACACGAACTGATGGACTTAAGTCCAAATCAGAAGTTAAAAAACTTCTGACTTTGACGGGAATCGAACCCTGGACCTTCTGCATTGGAAGCAGATACGCTAAAAACAAGACCAACGAGCCACACGGAATAAGGATATTCTGATCAAGTAGGCGTGAGGAATTTAATGGAGCAAATTGGAGAGAGAAGTTTAAAGTGGTACGGACATGTCAAAAGGATGGAAAGAGCGAGATTACCGAGAAGGATGACGGAATTGGAAATTCCAGATAGGAGATCAAGGGGCAGACCACGACAACAATGGCAGAATAGTGTGAGAAAAGATGTGGAACAGCGAGGAGGAGACTGGAATGTGGTGGAAGGACAGAAGAAGATGGAGAGGCCTATCTTCAATGCCGACCCAACGCAGAGTTTGACGTGAGGTCCGTGAACTTGCCCCCCCCCCCCCCCACTTGACACACTAATTCTCAAAAATTTAATATAATTAGTGTGCGGAAACCCGATTAAGTGTGTCCAAACAGCAGAATTAATGCGCCCTTACATTCGGTTAAAATTGCATTCAAAGGTGGGGGGGCCCAAGTTAACGCTGCCCCATCACGTGTCGCAATAATTCTCCAATTTTAAATATAATTAGTGTGCGGCAACCCGATTCAGTGTCTCCAAACCACAGAATTAGTGCGCCTTTACTTTCGGTTAAAATCGCATCTAAAGGGTGAGGTAGCCAAGTTAACGCTGCCTCCCAACTGTTTGCACCAAGTCTCAAATTTTCAATATAATTAGTGTGCGGAAACCCGATTAAGTGTGTCCAAACAGCAGAATTAATGCGCCCTTACATTCGGTTAAAATTGCATTCAAAGGTGGGGGGGCCCAAGTTAACGCTGCCCCATCACGTGTCGCAATAATTCTCCAATTTTAAATATAATTAGTGTGCGGCAACCTGATTTAGTGTGTCCAAACCGCAGAATTAGTGCGCATTTACTTTCGGTTAAAATTGCATCTAAAAGGGTGGGGTGCCAAATTGGTGGGGCGCAATAATTACCAAACTGTGAATATTATTTGAATGTGGCACTCCGTTTTAGTTTATCCATACCGCAAAATTAGTGCGCCTCCACTTTCGTATCAAATTGGATCGAAAGGGTGGGGTGACCAAGCAGTCGCGTGTCCATCATTTATAGTCCGAGGAACAAGCCAACAAGACACAAAAAAAAAATCGGGTTGCCACACACTAATTATATTGAAAATTTTAGAATTAATGAAAACAGTTGGGGGGCCAGCGTTAACTTGGCCACCTCACCCTTTCGTTGCAATTTTAACCAAAAGTAAAGGCGCACTAATTCTGCGGTTTGGATACACTGAATCAGAGTGCCACCCACTAATTATATTCAACTTTTGACATTTAGTGCGTCAAGTGGGGGGGCCAAATTCACGGACTTTTGGACGTGGCAACAGATATAGTCGTTCATCTCGGTCGAAAGTTGGGCTCAACTTGGGGGGCAAGGGCTAACCCATACAATTCGGTTCTACACATCACGGAGCATGTATTGTTGTATAACTGAAGAAAAAATTTCACTGCTAACAATACGTCACGACGCTTCAAAGATGGCCGACGCTTCATTTCTAACGCCGCAAATTGACTTACTAAAACCAAAATAAATGTCAGAAAAATAATTGCAGACACTTGATTTTACTTGTATTCAATTCAGAAGAAAATTTGCAACAATACAAATGCAATTTACATAAAAATACAACAATGGAATAGTCTGTTATAGGTCGAAATAGACCTCGTGAACCCACTTTTTCCTAACTACGCCTTAATTTACGGACATCTCAAGTGTACAATATAAATCCGATGATTTTGGAAAAAATCACTAATGTGTGTTAGCATATTGGCAACAAGATGGCTATAACAGAATTTGTATATAATGGGCTTTTCAAACTAAAATAATTACAAAACTTAACATGTGCGTATAATGATTCTCATTAATATCCTGTGATTTGCACATGATAGTGCAGTCCCTGGCCATAAGACCCGTAGGTATTTCGACCTGGATGGATTTTATCTTCTAATCCTGTTAGGGTGTATTTTAAGGATAGAAAAAATCTTGGGTAGACATCTGTCATTCTGGGCCTAAGTTTTTTACGACGCCATATTCTTTTAGGCACATGCATATAGAACACGCTCTTGGTTTTCACAAATTTTCTATAATTTTTATTACAGCTGTAGTGAAACTGAAGTTATATTTGGATTCTCCATGAAATTACCAATAAAATGATATATTTGGTCATCCTGGGAACATAATGGGATTATTTATAGAAAATTACATATTATAAGACATGCAGATAAGTTACACGGATTGTTCGTTTATGATACACATATAACATTTGACACACTATATTATATTAGGAATATATCTGGAAATTGATTTGAAAGTTGGGCTTTTCAGAATTGTCCCACGACACCAATAGAGGCCATTTTACAAGATGGCGGCGAAACATATTGTTTTTTTTCAAATTTGATGATAGAATGTTGAAATTGGGTAAATACATAGAACATGCTATTGAAAAATAACTTTTGTGTATGGTCATGTCAAACTAACAGAATGGCACCAATGGCGGCCATTTTGAAAGAAGGCCGTCACACACATAAACCACGTTAATTTAATGATATCATCTTGTTATTTGATGGTATACAAGTAGGGCACGCTATTGAGAAATTACGGTTTTATATGTTATGACAATTCAATGCTGTTTAAAAACAATATAATAGCTGCTCTATTGAAAAAATGCAGATGCTAGCGGCATCGGCGGGGCCGAGCGAGCCAATGGTCGATCGGTATTTTAAATTAGTGCCCGCTGATTGCCTAGAACTATCCCGCCGCTGATGTCACCATCTGCAAACCTCCGATGGAGCAGATAGTATAAGGATCTGCTACCGCATAGCTACATTTATTGCTATGACATTAAAAACTAGCAATAATACCATACTTATAATAATACACGTGTTTTTCGTACACATAGAAAAGCAATTGATTAGTTTCTATAACACATTATCTTGTTTATGAATTTTTAATATGTAAATGAAAATGTTCATGTTCCCATTTAAGTTTAAGTAACTAAATTCTCGTTTGTAATAGGCGATAGTCCGGTAATGACTCTCATTTGTGCAAAAAAATTTTTTTTTTAAGTTAATCCGTTTGGGACCCACAACATACACACAGAATTAGCTTTTAGCCAGCTAACTATAAGCGTCCCATCCACCCAATCAGATGAAGAAGAAACCTTTGTAGAAATATTTGGTTGGTATATATATCCAACTATAACAAGGTGAAGATAAAAATTAAGTTTTATCTGTTACGAAACATCAATAAAATAATGTATTGCATTTAGCAACAATTTAGCAACATAAATGTTGCTATTTGCCCTACTTTCCTACTGTGATTATCTTCATCCTAAACTCCATCGTACTTCGTAATTTAATTTGTGGTGTTTTTGATGGCAATGTACAGGAACTCGAAAACATGGTCTTCAATTTATTTTCCCATGATCTTCTACATTTTTTGACTATGTCCTATTCATGCATTCTAAATAAATTTTATGACACGAGACTATAATTTGGTCAACTTTTGGCAACTGTTTGGCTGCTTTTTAACGACCTCTTGGGAACCTAGTGGCAAACGTTTGGCGTATTTTTGGCAATTCCTTAATGAATTCTTGTCTGTCTTGTAAGGGTTGCGAACAGGTTACCAAGAGGTAGTATTTGACACAAAACGAGTTGTTGGCTTACTTTTGGCTTCTTCTCTTCTTCTGGCGACTATACTGGGTGAACTTCTTGGTTTCTTGTCTGATACTTTAAAGTAACCTATTAGCTAACTGCGTGTTGACTGTTTGTTTTCCCTTTGGTAACCAGTTGGGTTGATTGGATATTGCTTAACGTCTCATATTAATGCACTTTGGCTCTTCGAGACGATGAGTGGAGGTAGATGAGGAGGAAGTATCAACAGAAAAGAAGAGGGGAAAACCGGTACCGGCACGTAGCCTACTCCGTTAGATAAGTACCAAGGGGACCAATGGCTTAATATCCCATCCGAAAGGACGGTGTAATCCTTGACAGTCATATAGGGGTAACCAGTTGGAAACCTTCTGAGATCTACTAGGAATACGCACTATCAGATCGGGATTGAACTTGAAATAAGTAATCTAATAGTAAAAGGCCAGTTATTAAAGCAAGTTGCAGGTTTCTCTCTCTTATGGTTTCATCAAATCTTGACAAATGGCGAAATGGATGCCGTTGGTGTCACAGTGCAGATGTAACTTGCTGAACACATTAAACACTCTTCATCCAATGACATGCCCCATGTGTGAACCAAATTTAAACATTGTATTGCCCATTTTAGAAGATGTTTTATTGAAGCTGAATTAAACTCAGTATAGGTGGGTAGAGAGCTAATGGCTGGCTTGCTAAAACTGAGAAAGGAAAATGGTAATAGTTAATTCTGTGTTGATGTTTGTGGGTCCCAAACGGATAAACTATGAGAAACCAAATTTTACACCAATGACAATCGTCTACCGGGCTATCGCCTTCAACAATTGAGAATTTAATTACATTAACTTAGATGGGAAAATAAACATTTCCATTTTCATATTTAAAATTCATTAACAAGATAATGTGTTATAGAAACTAGTCAATTGCTTTTCAATGTGTACGAAAAACACGTGTAGCCTATTGTTATCAGAATAATATTATTGCTAGTTTTTAATATCATGGCAATAAATGTAGATATGCGGTAGCAGATCCATATAGGCCCCACTACATTGTTTCTAAAAAGTATTGAATTGATATAACACACGTAATTTTTCAATAGCGTGCCCTACTTGTATACCATCAAATAACAAGATGATATCATTAAATTTACGTGGTTTATGTGTGTGACGGCCTTCTTTCAAAATGGCCGCCATTTGTGCCATTCTGTTAGTTTGACATGACCCTACACAAAAGTTATTTTTCAATGGCATGTTCTATGTATTTACCCAATTTCAACATTCTGTCATCAAATTTGAATAAAAAAACAATATGTTTCGCCGCCATCTTGTAAAATGGCCTCTATTGGTGTCGTGGGACAATTCTGAAAAAGCCCAACTTTCAAATCAATTTCCAGTTATATTCCGAATATAGTGTGTCAAATGTTATATGTGTATCATAAACGAACAATCCGTATAACTTATCTGCATGTCTTATAATATGTCATTTTCTATAAATAATCCCATTATGTTCCCAGGATGACCAAATATATCATTTAATTGGTAATTTCATGGAGAATCCAAATATAACTTCAGTTTCACTACAGCTGTAATAAAAAATTATAGAAAATTTGTGAAAACCAAGAGCGTGTTCTATATGCATGTGCCTAAAAGAAGATGGCGTCGTAAAAAACTTAAGCCCAGAATGACAGATGTCTACCCAAGATTTTTTCTATCCTTAAAATACACCCTAACAGGATTAGAAGATAAAATCCATCCAGGTCGAAATACCTACGGGTCTTATGGCCAGGGACTGCACTATCATGTGCAAATCACAGGATATTAATGAGAATCATTATACGCACATGTTAAGTTTTGTAATTATTTTCGTTTGAAAAGCCCATTATATACAAATTTTGTTATAGCCATCTTGTTGCCAATATGCTAACACACATTAGTGATTTTTTCCAAAACCATCGGATTTATATTGTACACTTGAGATGTCCGTAAATTAAGGCGTAGTTAGGAAAAAGTGGGTTCACGAGGTCTATTTCGACCTATAAAAGACTATTCCATTGTTGTATTTTTATGTAAATTGCATTTGTATTGTTGCAAATTTTCTTCTGAATTGAATACAAGTAAAATCAAGTGTCTGCAATTATTTTTCTTACATTTATTTTGGTTTTAGTAAGTCAATGTGCGGCGTTAGAAATGAAGCGTCGGCCATCTATGAAGCGTCGGCCATCTTTGAAGCGTCGTGACGTATTGTTAGCAGTGAATTTTTTTCTTCAGTTATACAACAATACATGCTCCGTGATGTGTAGAACCGAATTGTATGGGTTAGCCCTTGCCCCCCAAGTTGAGCCCATTTTAGGCCTTCTTGCCTTCGAGATGAACGACTAATAATGATGATGAAGTGTTTCATACCTATGTATTTGGATGAGCGAAGCGAAGACTTCAATTTCACTGACCCCCAAAAAATTTAGCTCGGGTTTTTTTTTTTTTTTTTTTTTTTGGTCTGTTTGTTCGCTCTCTACCGGGCAAACGGCATATCCGATCTTGATGAAAATTTGAGGGGACCTTCGAAATCTCTGAACTAAGAGGTGTATTGTTTTTGGGTACAATCGAAGAAATATTTCTCATGAATATCGTACTTTTACGATTTTTTTCGATTTCTAGTGCGATATTTTCGTGTCATTTGGGCCGATTCTGACCAAACGGGTGGGGCTACAACGTTCATATTATACATGGACTTTAAAGGGTTATGGTGATGTAGTTCCTTTGAAAGAAAAAGTTGAAAAAATTAGCCAGAATCCATAGAAATAAAGCTTTTAATATAAGTTTTTTACGGTTTAGTGCGATATTTTCGTGCCATTCGGGTCGATTATGACCAAACGGGTGGGGCTACAACGTTCATATTATACATGGACATTAAGGTTATGGTGATGTAGTACCTTTTGAAAGAAAAAGTTGAAAAAGTTGGCCAGAATCCATAGAAATAAAGCTTTTAATATAAGTTTTTTACGGTAAATAATAACAATTGACAAGTATAACAATAGAAACTTGACAACAATCACCTACAATGCATAGGCAGCAAAGCAAAGCACTTGCAAAAGTAAAGATATCCCACGCAAACCAAAAACTTAAAATAGCTCATCCATCAACGCGGCGGGACTTTTAGCGTTTTCCTAGTGTAATGAACTAGCATTATAATATAATGTGTACCGCTAGTATATAAAATAAGAGAATATAAATGAAATGGAAGTTGTATACAGCCCAACAAAATAATTTATGTATACTTACTAGGAAAACGCCAAAGTCGTTGTTAGACGAGTGAGTGAGTCATGTGTTGAGTACCCGGTAACAATCCCTTTCCGCCCACTACCTAAGGCTGAATCTAGAAAGCATGGGTCTCAGGACAGCCTATTATAGGCTAGAGTGGCGCATTATGGTCTTACAGTTGTTGACGTGCCCTTATACCATGACAAACTCAAAATCCTGTACTAAATATAATTTATACCTTATATGCAGAGTGAAAAATGGTGATAACAAAATTTACGAATTTTTTTAAATGTCCTTTTTATTGCCTAAAATGTAATATTGTTGACGAATTTTGAAATTTTAGAGATGGAAAAAACACATTTTGAAAACGCGAATTTTCGCAAAATTCGCGTAAAACGCGAAATAACGAACAAAATTGTATCAAACTGGTCAAACGGATTGAATCACAAATTAAACTTTTAGTGTGCAAATGGAGGTGATGGTGGAGGTGCCGGTCCAGACCGAATATTACGCGCGCGGTAGGCTGTACCGTGACGTCACGGGCTTCACGGAAATGGACCTCCAAAATAACGGCGCGTACCACGGATTCCGCGAAAATACTCCACCAAAATAACAGTGCGCACAATTTTTTTTTTTGATTTTTTGATTTTTAGTAACAATTTTGACCATTTTTTTTAAATCGCAAAAAACACAAAATTTGGGTTTTCTAAAACGAAATTTGGGTTTTTACTTTTTATATCACCATTTCTCATTATCTACCTCTACTTATATGTCAATTAACTTAAATGCAAATGTTCCCGGGTACTCAACACATGGCTCGCTCACTCGTCTAGCAACGACTTTGGCATTTTCCTAGTCTACTTGACTAAGGCGCCCTTAAACCCGGAATATGGGAGACCTGGGTATAAACAATGGTTGGAATTTTTATTTTATTTCCGGGTTGTAATGAAAAATTATAGAAAATGTTTGGAAATGAATACGATACTATATAATATAATTTACAAAACATAGCCAGTACGAAACAGGAGTAAAGATACTCAATCTCCAACGGAAATTTGGGTAACCTTGAGCGTGCAAGATTTGGTACTCCTTGGTCACAGCCTGACATTCAAACAATGATTCAATAAAAATTAATTCTTTAACCCTTTCAGTCCTCCCGGCCATGATCATTGACATTAACTTCCTATAGTTATATCCGGCTAAAAGAAAGTTTTTTCAATTTGACCCCAATTTTTTTTCCACGCATTAAAAATAAATAGGTACTTTTTTTCCCCATCCCGATTGGACGAAAAGTGCCTTTTTTTAGAGAAAATTGAAAATATACATCTGCAAAAAGGCTAAAAATGGGAGAAATTTGGTTTGTCCCAGAAAAGTAATATATTTGTAGTGTTGTTTCTATTTGAGATGCAAAAAATGTAAAATATGCAAAAAATTC
This sequence comes from Sweltsa coloradensis, assembly GCA_024449915.1. Taxonomy (NCBI): domain Eukaryota; kingdom Metazoa; phylum Arthropoda; class Insecta; order Plecoptera; family Chloroperlidae; genus Sweltsa; species Sweltsa coloradensis. The sequence continues at coordinate 18,527 of JAMZAV010005491.1, read as the reverse complement.
TGAAAAAATCTTGTTTTAGGAATGTACATGAAATTAACATCTTAACCTAAAATGATTAAATGAAGCTTAAATTTAAAATCAAAAATTTCCCAAAATTCTTTTTAAAAAAACGCAATAATAATATATTTGAAAAACAAAAAAATAGTATTTTGAAATATTGCTTAAATAACTTAATTTTGACCAATTTAATTCGGTACTGAAAGGGTTTTAAAAACAAAAGCATTGTGGTTAAATTAAATCCTATCCGAGATATTTTAAGCTACAAATTGTGGAAAAGGCCAACTGGACAGCCTACTTTCTAATTTATTATTTCTTGTAGGTTTAAATTGCAAAGGATTTTGCTCATTTTGTTTGCAGTTCTCAGTTAGGCCTAACTGGTCACAGATGTCTGTTTAAGATTTCAGCTCAATCTGTTTGGCCGTTCGGCATCGCACAAACAGACAGACAGACATACATTGTCACAACAAAGAGCCGTTCGACTAGTGTTGAAAGACTCATTTGTTGCGCTCACTCGTCTAATGACAGGCTTATTTTTAAATGAAACTACTAGATGCAATCTCGCATAATCACAATCTAGGAGCCGAAGTAGGTACTACCTGCTCTGAATGGTTGAGAATCATCGAGTCCATCTAATGATTATCAGACCTGGGTAGTAACGTAACGGAAGTACATAATGCGTTACTGTAACGAAATTACTTTTTTCAGTAACGAGCCAGTAATTTAATTACAATTTTCTCAAAGTAACGAAAGAGTAATTTCACTACTTTTATCATTGTAATTTGGCGTTAGTAACGCGTTACTTTTGCCACGCGGCCCGTGCCTTTGAGTATCAAAATCAGTCACTGGGCCAGTGCGCCCGCTTGAACAATGTGCATGTGCATGCAGCATTTCCGACATTTCTAGTCCCGAGTTTTTATTTCAGAACCTAGCCATGTTTACTTTTGGTACTTCCGCCTATGACGAGCGCCGTTGACGATGTAATTATCTACTTGACATCAAACATTCAAGTCTGTGTCAAATAAATCGATAGTCGAATTGTTACACTTGTAGTGTAGTTACAACATTTCGCCGATAGATGTCACCCGCGTAATCAATAATTTACTATACATCTATACGTCGATATCTACAATATCTCTGTGATAGGCCTCCGCTGGTTTTGAAGTGTGGGCGTGGATAACACCCTGTCTGAGACCCGCCATCGGTAGACAAAGCACTTGCGTCATACTCGTCCGCACGTCAGATACATTTTAAATTAAAAAGTAATTTTTGAAAGTAATTTCACTACTTTTTTTCATAAAAAGTAACGTAATTTCATTACTTTCTTGGAAAAGTAACTAAATAAATAGTAATTTAGTTACATTTTGGCTGAAGTAATGAGTAATGTAATTTCATTACTTTTCAAAAGTAACTTACCCAGGTCTGATGATTATTGATTAGTATTGTTGACTATCAGTACTGTTAGTTATTTCTTTTACATCTTACCTGCCATATTTGCTGGCTGAGTGCAGAAATCTTGAATTGCACACTGTGCCCTATTATCTAAACTTTTGAATTCAGAATATTTTGGGGCATCTGTTAAAGTTGTTGGGGTAAGCAACAGATCAATCCCTTGGGACCAGACATTTTTAAAGTCGTCCGCAATCAATCTGCGGACTTTAAGCGCTTGCACAAAATAGTTTCTGTAGTTTCTAAAAATGAATAAAAAAATACACATTAACAGAGGAATTAAATACTGTACTGGCATGACTGTGTGACGTTCAAGGCTTGTAAATAGACTAGTAAATCAATTATTTCTCTGAACAGACCAGTACAGCCTATGAGTGTGACCAGTAACATAAAAGACGAACCTCTGTAACAGAAAGTAGTTTCCTGCTAGAATCCGGCTTCTGACTACGTTATTGAAGCCTTTACTTCTGGATGCGGCGTATAGTTCCTCTGTGGACTTTTCTTCTGCTGCCCGCAATCCAAACTCAATCCCGTCATAGCGAGCCATGTTGCTTGCCACTTCACACTGGTTCAGTATTGAGTAGCACTTAATGGACAGGGATGTGTGTGGCATGGACACCTAATTGTGAAAGAAGACTTGATTTTAATATATATTACAGTCAACCAATCCAGACAGATAATGTAATGCTAACATGACGGACGCCATTCAAAATTAAAAGCTTGGTCGATGGATTTGGATTGGTTATGTTTTGGTTAGTCAGTAACGACAACCAAGTTAAAAATTCATCGACCAAGCTTTTAATTTTGAATGGTGCCTGTTTATTTTGATATTTCCACATGTAAATGTTTCAATAAATTTATTTAATGTTTTATGCTATTTTTGTTAATATATTTATTTCATAAAGATAATAAGATAATAATATGGATATTGATATATTATTAATTTATCATATAATTAATAAATATATTTATTTATTTTAAACAAAATAATGGGCTTGGCCACACTTCTAGATCTCACCACTTTATGCAATTGAGAAAGGCCTATCTTCCTTGTTTTTGGCTTGGCCCCTTTTTTGCAAGTTTTTGCATTTTTGTATGGTATAAAAGTTACTATAAGCTTTAGTGAAATAGCACAATGGTTAACACCAAATAACCTAATCATGAATACCAAAAAAATGTATGACATTGCAAATAAAAAGTGCACAAGACCAAGAAATTAATATCAGGTTATGCAATGAGGACATGCCCAGTGAACCAATTCAAACTGCAAAGTTCCTAGGGCTATACATAGATGACAGGTTATCTTGGGACGATCACACTGACTTCGTAGCAAACAGACTTAGCTCCAAGTTATTTGTACTGCAAAAATGAAAAACATGCAGATTGCAGACACTTACTTATTATTGATTGCCTATTATTATTATTATGCATTAATTGAATCACACCTAAGCTATGGATTGATTGTGTGGGGAAATTCATCCAAAAAGAATTATCAGCATATATTTATCACGCAAAAGAAAGCAATTAGAATAATAGTTTAAATAAAAAAACAAGACACAAGCAGAAGACAATTTAAACAGCTAAACATTTTAACACTAGCATGCCTTTACATATAGCCTACAAAATCATACTATATTTTAAAAAAACATAAAAAGAACTCAGTAACAAGAAACAACAATAACCTTGGTTACAATACAAGGAGGAGGAATGACATATTTTATTTATCTTCTTCTTCTTCTTCTCAAATGCCCACATTTGGCCTATGATGCCATCATGCTTGATCTAGTCAACTAGGAAAACGCTAAAGTCCCGCCGCGTTGATGGATGAGCTTTTTTAAGTTTTTGGTTTACGTGGGATATCTTTACTTTTGCAAGTGCTTTGCTTTGCTCCCTATGCATTGTAGGTGATTGTTGTAAAGTTTCTATTGTTTCTTGTAAATTGTTATTATTTATCGTAAAAAAATTATATTAAAAGCTTTATTTTTATGGATTCTGGCTAACTTTTTCAACTTTTTGTTTCATAAGGTACTACATCACCATAACCTTAATGTCCATGTTAAAAAATATGAACGGTGTAGCCCCACCCGTTTGGTCACAATCGGCCCAAATGGTACGAAAATATCGCACCAAACCGTAAAAAACTTATATTAAAAGCTTTATTTCTATGGATTCTGGCTAACTTTTTCAACTTTTTCTTTCACAAGGTGCTACATCACCATAACTTTAATGTCCATGTATAATATGACCGTTGTAGCCCCACCCGTTTGGTCAGAATCGGCCCAAATGGCACGAAAATATCGCACTAAAAAAAAAAAAAAAAAAAACGTAAAAGTACGATATTCATGAGAAATATTTCTTCGATTGTGCCCAAAAACAATACACCTCTAAGTTCAGAGATTTCGAAGGTCCCCTCAAATTTTCATCAAGATCGGATATGCCGTTTGCCCGGTAGAGAGCGAACAAACAGACAAAAAAAAAAAACACCCGAGCTAAATTTTTTGGGGAGTCAGTGAAATTGAAGTCTTCGCTTCGCTCATCCAACCAGTAGAGACGAGCCTCTCTTTCCTCCTTCTTTATGCCATTCCTAGGCATTGCGTCACGCTCATTTGCCAGACTGGCACAAGTATATAGATGTCGTTTGTCATGTTCACCGTTTCCGCACAATCTGCAGGTACTGGTTTCAAACACGCCTATTTGGTGCAGATGCTTCCCTAGAAGGTCATGTTGAGTCTTTAACCTGAACTGTGCTGTTTCTGTTCGTCTATCATATATTTTGTTAGGTTTTCTTGACTGCGTGGTGTACTCCTGCCATGGTTTGTCTTGTCCCTTTTTGACCCATTCTTGTCTAATTTTCTTAGAAACTGCAGCATTTACATGGGCTTTAACTGAGCTGTGAGTTATCGGTTTGCTCTGTTGTAGCATTTTGCTACCTTTCTTAGCTAAGAAGTCCGCTTTCTCATTGCCATATACATTGCAGTGTTGGTATCCATTGTAGCTTAATTACCTTGTTTGCGTTGTGCAGTCTTAGGATTTGTAGTTTGCACTGCCTTACCGCAGAATCCGCCACTTCCTTGTTGACTATGGCTTGTATTGCTGCTTTTGAGTCTGTTAAAATTACAATTTTATCACTGCGGCAGTCTTTAACTTTGTACAGGGCTTTAAGAATAGCAGTCAATTCTCCGTCATAGCAGCTACCATTTTCCCCTGCAGGGTAAGATTCCTCAAACTCTCTGCAATATATGCCTGCACCAGCTTGGCCCTCACCTGGGGTAGCCAAGCCATCCATATAAATGTGTAGCCAGTCCTTTTACGGATGTGAGTTATTGTTAGTTTTCTCAACTCCTCGTCTATGTAGGATGCCTTTGTCTTACCCAGTCCATCCACTGTCAGTTCATGTAGGACGTCTAGTATTGCAATGTTTATATTTGGTAGGATGATGTTTTCTCTCTCTGTGTGTTTCAATTGCCCAATGAGACCTTCCTTCACCTCTTTCACTGCTGTAATAAATGTTTTTTGTGTCTTGAGATGTTCGTGGGGTTCTCTGTCCCATTCCAGCCGGTCAAGTCTTATCAGCTTCTCATGCAGGCATACTGCTGAACTGTTTCTTCTGGCCTCCAGGGGTGGTTTATTAGTCTTAGCTTCCATGGCAACAATTGGAGTTGACTTAACACCTCCTGTGATTATTCTGAGGGCTTGTTTTTTTACCCGGTCCGGGTGATTTTGGGGGCCCCTTTTGGTTTAAAGTTATAAGTAAAAAAATTTGCCATATTCATTTTAGGGGGCCCGCCCCGTGTTTTATATGTATTTTTTTTTTAAGGTACCCCTCTTTGGGCCCCCCGATTGTACACCAGCAACTCATTCACAATCTCAGTCGCTCTCCCTGCTGCACACATCTTTTTGATTTTGTTCATTCCTTTCTTTTTTTTTTCCCTTTGGTCATACCAGAAAACCCGGGGTTTATTTTTCCTTGTTCAGTATTTTCCCTCCCCAAACTTCAGTTGGAAATCGGGGATAAACTCCCTTTGGTTGTTTGATAGTTGTATACAGTTTTATCTTCGTTCAACCATCTTTTTCCCGTTCAGGGGTTGACCTTTTAGACCTTTCATTGCTTTTTTCTTTTTTACTTTTTTCTTTTTTTCTGCATTCCCCCCCCAACAGTAAAAAATTAACTAAAATCATGCAAATATCTTCATTTTCACTTTACCCCTTTGCTTGATGTATTCGCCGGGCCCTTTGATAAAAATAAAAGGTTTGGGTTTTATTCTGCTCCTTGAGAAACCCCATCCCTTTTGGTTTGTCTGTCCCTTTTGACTCTTGTTGTTGTCCCGATCGAAATAAACCTTTGACTAAAAAAAGGTTTTTACCCCTGGTTATTTTTTTTGGGTACTTTTCCCCCAATTTTTTTTTTGTGCATTTTCTGTAGCATTTTTGCCTCTCCCCCCCTTTTGTAATACCGCTTTTAAAGTCGACCATTACTCCCAAAGGTTGAAAGTTTTTTGTTAAAACCCTTTCCTTAAAATCCTGCATGAGATATCCCTATTTTGGTCGACCAAAACTTGCGATTTTAAAGGAATCCGGGCCTGGGGTTGTTAATACCCGGGTTTTTGTTTCTAGAAAGTTCCCCCAGTCAAAGTTTAACATGTGCTCCTTATTTTTGCTGTCATTGTATTAGGGGGGATATGGGTCTGAAACTTTAAATCTTGCTGCGGTTTTTTCCCCTCTTAAATATATTTTAGCCCCGGGACCAGACCTGGGGGATTTTTTTTTCTTTCACCCCACTTAACATTTTCCAAATCGATTTTCCCACGGATAGTATCCCCCTTTATGAAACACCCCCGGGTATTTTCTTTCCACTCCCAAATTGGGGTTCAAAAAACGTTTTTTTTTTAGAGGCCATTTTGTTTTTGAATGTGCAACTTTGAACGTTTAAACTCTTACGTCTTAAAAAAGTACATAACTGGGGCCCTGGGTTTAAACCCCGATTTTTTTTTTTTAAAACACCGTTTGAAAGGTAATTTATTCTTCCCTATTACTTTACAACCCTTTTTTTAAAAAACATATGATTTCGATTTTAAAAAAGTGAAAAGACAAGGCAAAAATAGTGTAATAATTTAACTGAAATGGATTCAAGCTTTAGATTCAAACCATTTTTTTGGGTTCCCTTAGAAAGATTTTTTTATACTAGATTATGTTTTTTTAAAAAATTATATTTATGAACAAAACTAAAAAAAATTTTGTACGGGATTTTTGGGAGTTTTAGAACATCCTTGGAAGGATGAGCATTTTTCATTTGGATTGAGCCCCTATTTAACTGGGTTTTTAATCCAACTTCAAATAGTCTTTTTAAAGCATAAAATTTATATTTTGAAAGAAAATTTAAAACCCCCCAATACAAGAAAATGGAAAAAATAAAAATTTACAAACAATGTATTTTTGAAGTATTTTTTCAAAATTAAAAATTTTTTAGGGTTTTCAGTTTCAAAAGGGGAAAAAAGGGGAAAAGTGCTCTTTTCACGTGATAATTTTTTTGGTTGTATTTAAAAATTCCCTTTGAAAGTCTCATATTAGAGTTTTTAAAGGGTTTCTCGGGAAAATTTTCATCCAATTCGTAGCAGTCTTTTGCCCTCGGAAAAGCAAAAAAAAACGAACTCAAAAGTGTACAAATTTAAAAGAAATATATCTTAAAATTGATATTGATGACAAATCTTTACTTGTTTTGAAATAAAAAACCTGTCTTTGGTTGCCATTTTTTTATATATTGTTTTAAAGGGGGTTTAATTTTGATAGTTTTGTATGATTATCTCGCAAAAATTTTCCCCTTTTTTCCCTTTGGGGAACCATTGTTCCAAGGTAGAGGGGGGTTTTTAAAGCCTAAAAAATTCGCGCAAATCGGAAAAAAAAGCATACGAATTAGTTTAGAAAAAATGGATGGCCCCAAGTTCCCGACTCCTGTAACTTTTTTTTTAAAATTTAAATTAAAAAATTTTTAAATTTAAATTTAAACCAAAAACATCATTAAATTTAAAGAGACTAAAACTGTCGACATTGGTTTATCAAAAAAAACCCATTGAAAAAAGAATAAATACCCAAAAAAGTTTTTGAGTTAATTAATTAAATTTAATTTCCCAATTAATAACATTTTTTAAAAAATTTTCGTAAGCCCTATGTGTAATTAGGGTATCCCCTAAATTCCCCCTTTACAAAGGGGCCCTTTAAGGGTTCAATTTTAATAAAAACATCCCAATTTTTAATTTCGAATTTTATGTGCCAAACCCAAAACTTTTTTAACTAAATAGTTTAAATAAAAATTTGGGGAATTTTTAAAACCCCTTTAAATTATCGGGAATTTGTAAAAAACCATAAAAAAGGGTTTAAAAAATTATATAAAAAAAAATTTACAAAACCATGGAAATTTTTCCGCTCTTTCAAAAAACCCCCTGACAGAGTTTTGACCCCCGGGGCCATTCAAAGGGGAAAAATTTTTTAAATTTTACAGATTTACGGGTTTTAAAATGTGGGTAAACAATTTTGGGGAAATACCCCAAGAACAGCAAGAAAGTTTAAAAAGAAAACTCTTTTTTTTAAAACCCAAAGACCCAAAAAAACATTTCCAAATTTTTTTTATTTTTTTTTTAGTAAAAGGGAAGGGAAAAATTTAAAAACTATTTATTTTTTTCTTCAAATTTTTTCACACCATTCTCCTCGTTATTAAAAAACTTTTGACGACTAATTTTTTTCATTCAATTTCACTAATCTTTTAATCATCAGTTACAAAAATTTTTGGGTTTTAAGGCACATAACTTTTCGAAATTTTTGGCAGGGATTTTAAATTAAAGTGGGGCCCCTCTTAGGCCACTGGGTAAAACATTTACCCCATACAAAATTTTAACAAAAGGACTTACGAAAAATTTTTTAAAAAAGTGAAATTTAAATTTTTGGGGAAATTAATAAATTTAAATTTAACCAAATATTTTTTCGGATTTTTATTCTTGTTCAATGGGTTTTTATTTAAATCCCAAATTTTCACAGTGTAGTCTCTTAATTCAATTTGATGTTTTGGGTTTAAATTTAATTAATTAATTTTTTTAATTCAATTAATAAAAAGTTACAGGATCGCAATTTTGGGGGCCATCTTTTTTTTCCCTATCAAATTTTCGTTGCTTTCTCCCGGATTTCCCCCGATTGTTTAGGTTTAAAAGCCCCCTCTATCCTTGGAACAAGGGTTCCCAATTTTCCCAAACAAGGGAAAAACATTTTGCGAGAAATCAAAACAATACTATAAAAGGGTTAAACCATTTTTAAGTACAATATATAAATATGGAAACCCATGACGGGTTATTTTTTTGGGAAAAACAAGTAAAGATGGTCTTTAAAAATTTTATAAATTTTTAAAGATATATTCTATTTTTTTGGACACTTTTGCTTTGCTTTTTTCGTTTTCCCGAGACAAACGATCCCCCAAAATTTGGATGTTTTTTTCGGGAAAACCCTTTTTAAAATCTCTAATATGAGACTTTCAAAAATTTTAAGAAACAACCAAAAAAATTTATCCCCGGGGAAAAGGGGCTTTTTTCCCCACTTTTTCCATATTGAAACTGAAAATCCTCTAAAATTAACAATTATAAAAAATATTTAAAAAATACATTGTTGGGATCATTATATTTTACCATTTGTTTGTTTTGTTGGTTTAAAAATTATTTTCAAAAATAATTCTATGGCCCCCAAACCAAACTATATAATTTGGTTTAAAAAACCTGGGTTAAATACCCGCTCTTTCCACTGAAAATGCTCACCCTTTCCCGCTATGTTTCAAAATTTAAAAAAATTCTTTTACATTTTATTATTTTGTTCAAAAATTTAATTTTTTTAAAAAATCAACCCTAGTAAAAAAACCATTTTGCTAGAAACCCAAAAAAAATGGGCGAATCTATGCTTGAATCACTTTTTCCCCGTAAATTATTTACATTTTTTTTTGGGGCACTTGTCTGAAATTTTAAACTTTTCGAAATCATTTTTTATTAAAATTGTTTGATTTAATAGGGAAAGAATACATTACCTACAAAAGGGGGTTTAAAAAAAATAAAATGGGGTTAAAAACCCGGGGCCCCGAGTTATGTACTTTTTAAGAAAAGAGAGAGAAAGCTTTGTTCAATGGATTGCACATTAAAAAAACAAAATGGCCTCTCCCCAAACGTTATACCAAAATTTTTGCATTGACGAACTCCCTGGGCGGGTTTCCCTAAGGTGGAAACTCTAACCCCGTGGTAAAATTTTCAGATTTGAGATGTTAAGTGGGGTAAACCCAAAATTTCGTTAATATCGCTCCTACGGGAAATTTAGCCCCTTTGGTCTTTTAGGGATATTCGGCTTTTCTCCGCTGTGGGGAAAAATTTCCTTCCCGGGTTTTGATTGCTTTGGGTTTAGAAGATTTGCCTTTTTTCCCTCAATATCCAGATTCTTTAAAAAATTCGGGATATTTTGGGAATCGTTTTCCGGGAGTTTTTTTATAATATTTTTTTTTACCCAAGACTAGCATCATATAAAAAGCCCTATATTTTCAGGATCAATTGTGCTAACCCCCCGACAGCTTACGACAAAAGCCTATTGAACCCCTAAAAAAAGACCTGAGGCCTATCCCCCCTAGAAAAATAATATTTATGAAAATACGCCCTTAAAATGAAGGATAAAAATCATTTACGACCCGACAAAAGGGCTTAGGTAATACGTAGACCAGAAATAAATTTTTGGGACTAATCGACCCATCTTTCATCGTGCCCTTTCACCAGGTTCATATATCTTTTTTTTTATGCCACAAATTTTTTGTAAAGACTTGGACTTTTTGAGTGCCTAAATTTTAATACACCTGTGTAATTTTTGGGCAAAAAATAAAAAAGGCCTACATTCCTTCGTAGAATTTTTTCTTCCAACAGTTTTTAAATCATTAAGAAAAACAATGTAAAACCATAAAAAATCCCCAAAAAAAATCTTTATCACAGGGGGCCTATTTTGAAAATGTGTAATGCCCTAATGATTTAAAAAAACCCTTTACTCTGGGCAAGAAGTCTCGTTGACTTCACTTTCTTGAAACAAAATTTTTAAATTTAATGTTTTTTAAACTGCTCTCTTTTTTCTTGCAGTGTAAAAGTATTCTTTCCCGGGGCGTTAAACCCTCGGCGTTTGTTTTCTTTCCCCAACCCCCCAAACAAAACCCCGAAATTAATTTTATTAAACACTCATATAAAAAACAGAATAAAGGGGCCCACATATAATGTTTTTTGGGAGAGGTCTCAATACCCTTTGGGACTTTTTTTAAACGATTAAATAAAAAAGTTTAAAAGGGTGTTTTTAATGTGGAAGCATATTTTTGTCTTATATGTCTCTTCAACCTTTTTGGGTAATACTTTTATTACTGGGGTTGTTTTTTTTTTTTTTTCTGAAAAAGGGAATGTTTTTTTTTATTTTATGTTCTGTTTTTTGTAAAATGTTTTTGGGCCAAAACCCCTGACTTTTTGTTATTTTATCACATCACACTTGGGGAAATTTTGAAAATTATTTGTTATTTAAAATAGGAAAACGCAAAGTCCCCCCCCGCTTTTGAGGGGATGAGCTTTTTTAATTTTTTGGGTTTTGGGGCGTGGGAAAACCCTTTACTTTTCCCAAGTGCTTTGCTTTGCTGCCTATGCATGTAGGTGTTTGTTGTAAAGTTTCTATTTTTTCTTGTCACTTGGTATTAAATTTACCGTAAAAAATTTATATTAAAAGCTTTATTTCTATGGAATTTGGCTAAATTTTTTCAATTTTTTTTTTTAAAAAAAGTACCCCTCACCATAACCTTAATTTGCCCCCTTTTTTTTAATAGGAACGTTGTGCCCCACCCTTTTGGTCATAATCGGCCCCCAAATGGCCAAAAATACCCGTCCCCAAAAACCAAAAAAAAATTTTATTTTTAAAGCTTTATTTCATGTATTTGGCTTTTTTTTTTTAAAATTTTGTTTCAAAAGGTACTACATCATTAAAAACCTTAATGTCCGGGTTAAAATATGAACGTTTTTAGCCCCCCCCCTTTTGGGTCCCCCAACCCGGCCCCCAAAGGGGAAACGAAAATATGGGGGGGGGGGGCAAAAACCGAAAAAAAACTTATAAAAACCTTTATTTCTATGGTTTCTGGCAAAATTTTTACAATTTTTTTTTTTAAAAAAGGTACTACATCACCAAAAATTTTTAATGCCCCATGATAATATGACCGTTGTAGCCCCCCCGGTTTGGTAAAAATGGGCCCAAAAAGGGCCCGGGAAAATATCCCCACAAAAACCGAAAAAAAATATTTTAAAAAAGCTTTATTTCTAAAAGGTTTCTTTTTAAAACCCTTTTCAAATTTTTGTTTCAAAAAGGTACTACTCACCAAAACCCCTTAAAATTTCCATGTATAATATGACCATTTTTTAAGCCCCCCCCGTTTGGTCAGAACCCGGCCCGAAATGGCCAAAAATATCGCACTAAAAATCAAAAAAAATCGTAAAAAGTACGATTTCATGAGAAATATTTTTTCGTTTGGGGCCCAAAAACAAAAACCCCTCTAAGTTCGAATTTCAAAGGGCCCCCTAAAATTTTTTCATCAAGATCGGATTGCCTTTTCCCCCGGTTTAAGGGGAAGCGAACAAACAGACGGAAAAAAAAAAAAAAACAAAAAAAAAAAAAACAAAACAAAACAAAACAAAACACCCGAGCTAAATTTTTTGGGGGGTCGGTGAAATTGAAGTCTTCGCTTCGCTCATCCAAATAAATAATAATAATAATGATTGTAATTTATAAGAGCAAACTTTTTCGACAACTGCTATGAATCAATAATAATAATAATAAAATAATAATAATAATAATAATAATAATAATAATAATAATAATAATAATAATAATAATAATAATAATAATAATAACCCCAACATTGTTGGGGTTACAAGCTAGTCACGCTCGAGATAAGTTGCTGGTTAAATTTCTATTGCCGCTGAAATACAAGCATTCCATCTAAAATTTTGACTGCATCTTGATCTACTAGTGACGTACTACAAGTGACATTGAAGGGAAGTATTAGTTTTCATTATTTATACCATTATTTTGTAGTTATATATGATTGAATAGACCTAGGCTATAAATTGCATTGAAACAGTTGAATTTTGTTAATTTTTGACAGTTAGTGGTAGGCATATATTCATTTAGAGGCATTATTTGTAACTTCAGCAAGGTAATATATCTAAAATAGTATAATATTTAGCATTTTACGTAAGCACCGTTAATTATTTTGCAGAATCGAGAAGATTGAAGTCTTCTAAATTCGTCAAATAAGAAAAGATTTATCAAAACGAAAAGGCAAGGAGGTTAAGAAGCGAAGACCTCATCACCGCCCTGAAATTGATGAATCATTGAGAAAAGTGTTTTTTAATTCTTTTTAAGTGCATTGACTTTATAAACAATAACAAATAATAGGTGACTTTGACAGATAGTAGAATAATTTATCTAGAACAAGGAAAATAGGGAATTACAGACGATGGATGTTTCTGTAATGGAATCATTACAGACCACCAAAGCTGGAAAAATGAGACAGCGCATCAAATGGACAGAAGATATGAACATTTGTGTGATGCGTAGCTATTATAGGGTAACGTTATTAGAGACTGTTTTAATAGGTTATCGACAAGAGCTCCATAGGGAGTTTGTTCGTGAAATATCCATTTTTAGAAGTAAGTGAACAGAGAATAGCTGACCAAAGAAGAATTATAGTTAAAAATAAAATGTTACCAGTAAACATATTAAATAGAATAAAACGCGAAGTGAAGAACGAACTACAAGCGCATCAAGATGATAACGGCAATACATCAGCAGAGGACAGCGAAGAAGAAGACCACTTCATACCAGAGCTACTAGAACTACCAGAAATACCGGTATTGCCATACCTGCAAGAACTTTCAAATCTACCAGACACACCAGAACTTCCAGACCAACCAGAACGTCCAGACCTATCAGAACGTCCAGACCAACCAGAACATCCAGATTTAAAGAACGTCCAGGCCTAACCAGAACGTCCAGGCCTACCAGAACGTCCAGAACCACTAGAAATACCAAACCAACCAAGAAATTCAAGATACCCAGAACAACTAGACGATCAAACACAAGAGGTAGATATGCATAACGCAATAGAAAATACACCTGACATGATCAATCTAAAGAACATCCTAGCTTTAGCATTTACAACAGCCATGTCAGAGTTTGCGCACATACAACCAAACAGAAGACCATACATACCTAAACCCAAGCATTCAAAGGAAATGAAGACAGCGGTACACATAATGAACACACATATTTTATCAGATTACACACAAGACGAACTATCATTTGCAGACGTTCATGCGGCAATTTATTGTGCCGCTGTAGCAGTGGTTAGATATTTGGGCTTAAAGGTAAAATCTGCAACATCTTCAAAGACAAAACAGGAGAAGAAAAGTACGAAATGGGAAAAGCGACTAGTTGGGAGAATCGTTGAGCTTAGGAGAGATATCGGTCGACTGGAACAATACCGAATGGGTAATCGATCTAAAAATGTGATAAGATACTGCCAAGATATATTTGAAAGATTCAAGGTTCACGCAAAGCATGAAACACTTAACGAATTCATTCACGAATATTTGGATACACTTAAACAAAAAGTAAGTGCTCTGCTAAGAGATTAAAAATGTAGTATTAGAAAAGAACAAAACCGAATGTTTAAAGAAAAGGAAAAACAGTTTTACCAACAACTATCTAGTACCGAAGAAATAATAGGAAATGGAACACCAACTAAGACAGAGATAGAAGAGTTTTGGACAGGAATATGGGGTAACCCGGTAGCACACAACCAGGATGCACAATGGATTCAAGATGAAATAGCTAGGATGAGCGATATTAATGAGATGAGATTCGAAGGTATAACTATTGATGAATTAAAGTCGACAATCAGTGCTACACATAGCTGGAAAGCACCAGGTAATGATAATATTCAAAATTTTTGGTATAAGAAATTCAATACTACTCACAATCAAATTAGAAAATGTCTCAACGAGTTTATAAATGGAGTTAAAGAAATACCCGAATTCTTTACTGAAGGAGTAAACCTTTCTCAAACCAAAGGACAATGACACGAAGAACCCAAGTAAATATCGGCCAATTACATGTCTACCAACTATATATAAAATATTGACTTCATGCATAACAAATAAAGTATATAATCATTGCGAAGAACACAATATCATGGCCGAGGAACAAAAAGGATGCTGTAAGAACTCACAGGGATGTAAAGAACAACTTATTATTGACTCTACTGTAATGAATCAGGCACACAATAAGAAAAGGAATATTCACGTAAACTACATTGACTACAAGAAAGCCTTTGACTCAACACCACACACATGGCTTATTCAGATTTTACAAATATATAAAATCAACCCAGTAATTGTAAACTTTTTGAAGACAGTAATGGAGACATGGAGAACAACACTAAAACTAAATATGAAAAACCAGCAGATAACTACAGATCCAATACAAATTAAACGTGGCATTTTCCAAGGTGACTCATTAAGTGCATTATGGTTTTGTCTGTCATTAAACCCACTGTCACATATGCTTAACGAATCGACATACGGATTTAAAATTAAGGACAATAATGTGGTATGTCACACAATTTCCCACCTATTCTACATGGATGACCTAAAGTTGTATGCATCAAATTTTGCACAACTAAACAGTCTAGTCAATACAACATTAGAATTTAGTCAAGATATCTGCATGGAGTTTGGAGTAGACAAATGTAAGACGCTACATATCGAAAAGGGTAAGGTTACACAAGCAGAAGAGTTCCAGCTAGATGATGGAAATAGGATTGGAATAATGGACGATAACGATGTATACAAATATTTAGGATTCTCACAAGCTGCCAGAATTGAACATAAAGTTATGAAAGCAAAATTGATAGATACATACAAGAAACGACTAAAGTCTATCCTCAAGACGCAACTAAACGGTAAAAACAAGATCACAGCAATAAATACATATGCTGTACCAGTACTGACATATTCATTCGGAATCATTAAATGGACGCAGACAGACATCCACGCGTTGGAAATATTAACTCGTACTACACTTACCAAACACAGAATACATCATCCTAAATCAGCAATAGAGAGATTGACACTTCCAAGAGAAAAAGGAGGACGGGGCCTAATTGATCTGAACAACTTATATTATAAACAAATAGACATTTTAAGAAAATACTTTTTTACAAAGAGCAACCAATCCACACTGCATAGGGCTGTGGTGCTAGCTGACAAATCATTAACTCCACTCAATCTAGCAAACGAAAATGTCAATCTACAAGGGAAACTCATAACTGACGCTTCAAAAGAGTTACGTCTCTCAGAAAAGACCCTACACAAGAGACATTATGATGAACTACACAAAGGTCACGTAGATTAAAGCATCAAATAGGTGGTTAAACAACGGGGAACTATTTGGAGAAACAGAAGGTTTTATGATGGCTATTCAAGACAGAGTGATTGCGACGAACAATTATAAAAAATACATAATACAAGATGCGAAAGTAAACGATCAATGTAGAAAATGTAGTGCAAAGGGTGAAACAATCGAACACATCATATCTGGGTGCAAGTCACTATGTCAAACAGATTACCTCTACAGACATAACCAAGTAGCTAACATTATTCATCAAAAACTAGCAATCAAGTACAACCTCATTGACACACACACACCTTACTACAAATACAAACCAGAGAAAGTACTAGATAGTAAAGATTACAAATTATATTACGACCGCACAGTTATAACCGACCAAACGATACATCACAACAGACCGGATTTAATAATAATTGACAAGAAGAAACAAGAAACTACCCTTATCGACGTTGCTATCCCAATGTGCCATAACGTCGAGACCACATGGAAGAAAAAAATTGACAAGTATAGTGAACTTGCAATTGAGATCAAGAAGATGTGGAAACAGAAAAAGGTAAATACAATCCCATTCATTATATCAGCCAACGGCATCATACCGAAGAAGCTACATGAAAGCATTAAACAACTAGATCTTCAACCCAATGTATACATCGAGACTCAAAAGGCAGTAATACTCAACACGTGTAGAATAGTTCGTAAATTTCTAAACTAAGAATGATACTTCGAGATTCCGAGACAGCTTCCATCCTGACATGGTTTTCGTGGTTTCCCATAGTCCGAAGAGCAAATGCTAGGATGGCGACGAGAAATCGGCCACGACCGTACACAGCAGAAAGAAAACATCATCTACAAACAATATTACAATTTATAAATGACTTATTTTAGTTAGAGTTAAGACAAAAGTAATAATGTATGTAATAGGTACACATGGAAGTACTTGACGTAAGTCCGTACAACATGTTAGCTCCGGTTTTAACCGAGTTTGTATGAAATACATCCAATAAAATAATAATAATAATAATAATAATAATAAAATTAATAAAAATAATAATAAAGTGTGTGTATGTATGTATATATTGGATTGGATTGGAGTGAATTTAAAATACCTAATAAATGTAGGCCTACATACTTTTCTGTTTAATTACCTTATATTTAAATTATACTGTTAGTTTTGTAAAGTAAGCCTTAGTCTTAATCTAAAAGACGTGTTTCAAACTCTGTAAAATTGTTAAAGAAGCAAGGCATAAATAAATAAATAAAATAAATAAATAAAAATAGTTGGCCTATTTGCATTGAAAGCAGAGCCTCTAACAACAAGACCAACAAGCCATACAACAAGTCGTACATACTTGCGTAACTCGGGCTCCCGAGTTTTCCAATAAGTCAGCAACTTGTGTCCAGACCTCAACCACCTCGGGAGACATATTCGGACAGTGATACTCTTTTGGTATTCCGATTGTAACTTTAGAAATATCAAACTCTTTATCCAAGTCAATTGGAATTTGATCTGTTTCAACTGTAGTAGAGTCCAAGTTATCACGGCCAGCAAGAATATCTATGAATACAAAATTGGAAATAATAATTTTTTTACATATAAATTTTACATAAAATTTTGGATTTTGTTATATGTATATATATATAGATATGGAATTTCTGAGGTTTTCGTGGTTATTTGTATGTGTTACCATCTTTAAATAATTAAATTTACTTTTTTCGGTTTACCACGTAAGATATTCTTTATTTTGTCTGACGTTTCGATTGGATTTCACCAACCATTGTCTAAGACTAAAGTAACTCAAATATAAATACAAAATACAAAAACACTTCAAGAGAGAACTAAAACAAAAACACAAGAATAACATCAAACAAACATAATAAACAAGCAATTTTCAAAGAAGTTAACAAAAGGAATATTATAACATGTGGAAAGAGTTTAGAAAAACATGTCATGTTATTGATTATGCAAAGTAGTCTGATGGACCAAAACCTGTAGGATGATTCCTTGCTTGACTTCTTGTCATTGGGCCTTGACTTTTGGAAGGTAACACGGTCTTGTAAGTATTTTGACCAGTATGGTTAGTCTGACTTCTTGTTACGGGTCGTAGACTTACAACAGGTATCATGGTTTAGGGAGCATTTAGCAAAGTTGGAAGAGTCTGCATGAATGTTTGTGGTTTATGGCAAAGGTTTATGATGGACTTCCATGTCTGAGGTAGGCGTTTTCCATCATCCCTTTTGTTCAAACTATGAGGCCTCTTCTCAATTTCTATTGCTTCCCTTATAATCCTGGAATGAATACGGTCCGTAGATGCAATTACTCTTGCACCCTCAAAATTAATGACATGTCCCTGATCTGCCACGTGTTGTGCAAGAGCTGATCTTGGTTCATTCTTTTCTACTGAGAGTAAGTGTTCCTGTCGACGTTGAGAGATTTTTCTTCCAGTCTGCCCCACATACGTTTTTTCACATGATCCGCAGGAATTCACACCATGGCTTTCATGATGCGTCTGTGATCTTAAAGACTAACCTCCTGTGTGGTAGATAGTCCCCCCAGGTACCTCATTAGGGCAAAATGCACTTTTTTA
>JAMZAV010005490.1:0-41134 GCA_024449915.1 Sweltsa coloradensis | reverse complement strand
ACCGGAGCGGGTGGCTACAATTCGTGACTTGGGCCTGGTAGACTCAACTCTGCTACACGGGACGGGTGCCTGCAATTCCCGTGACCTTGGGCCCTGGTAGGCCTACAAACTCTGCTACGCCGAGGACGGGTAGGCCTGCAATTCCCGTGACCTTGGGCGAGGGTAGGCCTACAATTCCCGTGACCTTGGGCAAGGGTAGGCCTACAGACTCTGCTACGCCGGGGACGGGTAGGCCTGCAAAATCTGCGACGTTATGGTAAGGAGCGGGTACAAACTCCGCGACGCCGGCGCCGGGCGCTTGGAGAAGACCCCGAACGGCTTCTCACAGATGAAGGCCCCACGTTTAGTACACACTGTGTCTTGCCAGCCACGCCGTCGTTGTAGATGTTGTTGGTGATGGCTAGACAGTCTTCTCCTGGACCCCACTCAGGAACGACCGGTTGTCAGGCTGGGGGAGGCCGAGCCTGCAACAATACCCACAGGACATCATCGTTTTGTTGTCGGGGTATGAATAAACGCTGGATAAGAGTCCTATCTCATTCCTTCCCAAACTATATGCTCAGGGCTCAATCACAAGTAGAAGAAGCCACTGGGAATGATATTATAATAACACTTTTCAGTCATAATGACAGCATTTTATGGTGTGTTTTAAGGAATTTCATCGCTCCCTAAACCTTCATCACCCAAACCAGAGTTTTCTCCCCTTTGCCTTTCTGCACACCGTCTCTATTTAGTGGGGGAGCATAGGGTATGAAAACATGCTTCCGTGGCAGCTTAGGTGAAAGAGCTATGTATGTGGTATCAATCGATTCGTATTGATCCATAGATAAACAATTTTGATGGTGAGAGTCTTGATTTTTTGGCTGAGACCGGCCATATCTAAAACAAGATGGCCGCCGCTTTTCAAATTTAAACTAGCGTATCTCCGTAAGTATTTGACCGATTTCAATTTCAAAGGTACCATTCGAAAGGTAAATGATAGATATTTAAATAAATGTTTACAATTTAAAAAAAAAATCCAATATGTTTGAGGTTATGTTACAAAAACTTTAACTGTTTACTTTACACTTTCTCGTTATGGAACGATATTTACTAGGTAAAAACGTTTTACATTTTCTTAAGTTGCATTTTTGGTGGATTATTTAGTTGTGTTTTTAATGAATCCATGCATTTAATTTTCTGACAATTATAGCCTGAGTTTATTTAATTGAAGAGATGGCATGTGTAGATGAATATATGCTACTACTGTGTGATCTTTATGTTTCAAATACATTTTGTCGAGACACAATTGGTGAAACAATTAGATATTTGGTATCAATCGATTCGATATGAACCGAACTTAAACAATTTCGATTTCGTAAATTTCGATTTTTTTACTGAGACCTTCCCTGGGCAAAAACAAGATGGCCGCCGTCATTGAACATTTAACTAAAATATCTTTGAAAGTATTTCGCCGATTTCAATTGTAAATATACCGTTAAAAAGGTAATAAAAAGAGCTATAAATGATATACCAAAATTTTCCAGAAAGTTTAATATTTTTGAGGTTATGTTTGGTTTGAAATTTTAGTAATTTTAAACGATTATTCCGAGTACAATAGGTGAAAACAACTATGTATGGGGTATCAATCGATTCGTTATGAACCGTGACATAACAATTTTGATGGGAAAAATTTAGATTTTTTACTGAGCCCTTCCCATGGCAAAAAACAAGATGGCCGCCGCAAATGAACCTTTTGACTCGCATATCATTTAAAGTATGTACCCGATTTTAATTCACGTATACCGTTGAAAAGGTTAATAAATGACGAATAAACTATATATTTACCATTTTGTTGAAACTTTAATATTTACTGAGGTTATGTTACAAAAACATAAATTATTTACCACACTCGTCATCGTTATGGATCTTATGGCGCATATATCTACATGACCAAAACGGTTTTGAATATGTTGGCTTGTTTATCCGTAGCATATCTTTTATGTATTCAATGAGTCCTTACATTTTATGTTCCTACAAATACATCCCGAGATAATATATTTGAAGCGACGGCATGTGTTAAATGAATAATATATGCATCGAGTATTTGATCTTGATGTTTGAAACACATTTCGTCGAGGCACAAATAATTGATAAAAGAATTATGTATCTGGTATCAATCGATTCGTTATGAAAACGTACCTAACAATTTTGATGAGGTACCCTCGCAAAAAACAAGATGGCCGCCGAAAAAAAACATTGTAAGTTATATATTTTCTAAGGTAATGACAGACCAATTTCAAAGGTACCGTTGGACAGGTAACTAAAGTAGCAAAAAAATTATAAACTTGCAATTTCACGAAACTTAAATATTTACTGAGGTTATCTTGTTGTAGGAAACCATGACGCTGTTATGTTGGTACCATAGACATGAATTAAAAAAAAATCCTCCACCGGAAATTGAACCTGGGACCAGCTGGAAACAGTATGACATGACAGCCTAGATCCTGGGTGTTTCTAATTCTAATTATTCACATCATCATCCAGCCCAGCCCAGATCCGATCAGTAGCGTACACATAATACACAGAATAGTACACAGAATAGCTGATGCAAATCATGCTGAAGAAGAATTTCGTATTCTAGGAGATTGGTCAAGCAGAATGGTTTTAGAAATAGAATAATTCAAAAGGCCCTCAGACGACAAACTAACTCGGAAAAAGATGTAGGTACAGGAAAAGAAGAACCATCGCACTTTCAACTGCATATTTGCTGTATGTTAAAAGAGAAACGGACCGAATAGGAAAAATTCTTGCCAAACAAAAACATAAAAAACACCGACAGAAAGATAGGAGAGCTGTTAAGAACTAAGGACCACATCCGCCTAGAAGGTAGTGGCGTGTATGAAATTCCATGTGGGATTGTGACAGGTCTAAGAGGGTCTAACATTAAGGAACATGTTTCAACGTCAACAGGAACACAGGCTAGCTGTGTGTTAGTTTGTCGTCTGAGGGCCTTTTGAATATTTCTATTTGGAAAACCATTCTGCTTGACCAATCTCTAGAATACGAAATTCTTCTTCAGCATGATTTGCATCAGCTATTCTGTGTACTATTCTGTGTATTATGTGTACGCTACTGATCGGATCTGGGCTGGGCTGGATGATGATGTGAATAATTAGAGTTAGAAACACCCAGGATCTAGGCTGTCAAGTTCATACTGTTTCCAGCTGGTCCCAGGTTGAATTTCCGGTGGAGGATTTTTTTTAAATTTATGTCTATGGTACCAACATAACAGCGTCATAGTTTCCTACAAACAAGATAACCTCAGTAAATATTTAAGTTTCGTGAAAATTGCAAGTGTATAATTTTTTGCTCCTTTAGTTTACCTGTCCAACGGTACCTTTGAAATTGGTCTGTCAATTACCTTAGAAAATATATAACTTACAATGTTTTTTTTCGGCGGCCATCTTGTTTTTGCGACGGGTACCTCATCAAAATTGTTAAAGTACGTTTCATAACGAATCGATTGATACCAGATACATAATTCTTTTATCAATTATTGTGCCTCGACGAAATGTGTTTCAAACATCAAGATCAAATACTCGATGCATATATTATTCATTTACACATGCCGTCGCTTCAAATATATTATCTCGGGATGTATTTGTAGGAACATAAAATGTAAGGACTCATTGAATACATAAAAAGATATGCTACGGATAAACAAGCCAAACATATTCAAAAACCGTTTTGGTCATGTAGATATATGCGCCATAAGATCCATAACGATGACGAGTGTGGTAAATAATTTATGTTTTTGTAACATAACCTCAGTAAATATTAAAGTTTCAACAAAATGGTAAATATATAGTTTATTCGTCATTTATTAACCTTTTCAACGGTATACGTGAATTAAAAATCGGGTACATACTTTAAATGATATGCGAGTCAAAAGGTTCATTTGCGGCGGCCATCTTGTTTTTTGCCATGGGAAGGGCTCAGTAAAAAATCTAAATTTTTCCCATCAAAATTGTTATGTCACGGTTCATAACGAATCGATTGATACCCCATACATAGTTGTTTCACCTATTGTACTCGGAAAAAATCGTTAAAATTACTAAAAATTCAAACCAAACATAACCTCAAAAATATTAAACTTTCTGGAAAATTTTGGTATATCATTTATAGCTCTTTTTATTACCTTTTTAACGGTATATTTACAATTGAAATCGGCGAAATACTTTCAAAGATATTTTAGTTAAATGTTCAATGACGGCGGCCATCTTGTTTTTGCCCAGGGAAGGTCTCAGTAAAAAAATCGAAATTCGAAACGAAATTGTTTAAGTTCGGTTCATAACGAATCGATTGATACCAAATATCTAATTGTTTCACCAATTGTGTCTCGACAAAATGTATTTGAAACATAAAGATCACACAGTAGTAGCATATATTCATCTACACATGCCATCTCTTCAATTAAATAAACTCAGGCTATAATTGTCAGAAAATTAAATGCATGGATTCATTAAAAACACAACTAAATAATCCACCAAAAATGCAACTTAAGAAAATGTAAAACGTTTTTACCTAGTAAATATCGTTCCATAACGAGAAAGTGTAAAGTAAACAGTTAAAGTTTTTGTAACATAACCTCAAACATATTGGATTTTTTTGAAAATTTGTAAACACTTATTTGAATTTCTATCATTTACCTTCGAATGGTACCTTAAATTGGAATCGGTCAAATACTTACGAAGATACGCTAGTTTAAAATTCGAAAGCGGCGGCCATCTTGTTTTAGATATGGCCGGTCTCAGCCAAAAAATCAAGACTCTCACCATCCAAATTGTTTATCTATGGATCAATACGAATCGATTGATACCACATACATAGCTCTTTCACCGTTTCGGCCACGGAATTACCTATGCTCCCTACTAATTAGTATTAGCAAAGAAATGGGAGGCAAAGCCAAACATCATCAAAGAAATGTTTTTCTACTCGACATATTTTTGTTTTAAGATGCCAACAAAAATGCTAATGTGAAATCTAATGTATAAAAATACACCTTTTAAGAAGAGTGAAGTACTTTTAGTTTGTAGATAAAGATGCGGAGGGTGATGTGATGGATAACTCTGAACAACCCCTCCCCCACCCCCACCCCTTTTGAAATAAGTCCCGCTTCATTTCATTAAAACTTCATCTGGGTATCTTCGTAAAAGTAATTACAGACTCATTAGCTACAAAGTACAAGTTGATAATGAAATAAGTTTACTTGGTATGACCGACAGCACTGGCTCGATGCTAGCGCGTGATAGTTTAGTTTGG
The DNA here is from genome assembly GCA_024449915.1 of Sweltsa coloradensis. Taxonomy (NCBI): domain Eukaryota; kingdom Metazoa; phylum Arthropoda; class Insecta; order Plecoptera; family Chloroperlidae; genus Sweltsa; species Sweltsa coloradensis. Next base: position 35,830 of record JAMZAV010005490.1, on the reverse strand, counting down.
GGGTAGTTGAGACTACATCGGCAATCCTGACAGTAATTTTGGTTTCGAATGTTAAATTCGATCTTATAGTAAAATTATAAACGAACACTGTATGAGGAATTGACATTGTAACTGATGGTGATGCATAGGCCTAACGATAGAAGGGATAGAACTATCAGATCTTTGTAACACCAAAGGAACTATGAGGGTGTAGATAGAGAATAACCATGACATGGCAGTTTGGGAATTGGGACTTCAAATCGGTAAAAGGGAAAACTAAAAATCTACCAAATAATATAAAATGATATTGTGTTATTCAGTGTATTCACCCTGCACGTCGGCCATCTTAATTTGTCATATCATTCACGAAACCGACTATAGTAATGCTTGATCACATTCAACAAGTATATTACAGCAATCAAAGCTACTCTATGAAAATGATAAGTAAGCGAGTGAGTGCACTGATTATTTCTTACCAGAACTACGCTAGGTTCAAGGGAAGAAAAACATAGCAATGTTTTTACTTTTGATACTTTGTTATGGTTTCGACGACTCGAATTCTATGTCTTTAGTCACTTTTGCATGTGTCTAGGCATTAGTATTTTTCTATTCATTCCCTTCATGTAATAGGTCCAGCACGTTCTTCCTGAGATGAGTGGGTCCTCGACAATATTACAAGCCCGTCACTGACACCTGTCGGGACTTGATGCTTAAATTTTTAAATTATAGTTTATGTGGCTGACCACCAGTCATGATTAAGATTTGAACTTGAGCAGTCTCATAATTTTCATTTGCAATTTTAAATTCCTTTTGCTTCTCCTTGGTCATTGACAATTATTTAAATTTTCCTGTGAACTATGACATCTTCATCTGGATCCAACAAGGCTGCTCTGGATAATATGTTCACTAGATACATGTGGGGACTGTGAACCAGGTACACAGTGAACATAACATCATACTTCATCAGGTTCAGTTGTAGTCTTTGGAGTCTGAATGATACCTTGTTTACATTCTTTTTCACAGTCGATACAAGAGGTTTACGGTCAGTCTGAATAATTTCTCGTCTACCGTAAATGTAGATGAGAACTCTGTTCCCAAGAGTTCCTTCTCGATTCACGAGAACCGAGTCTCGGTGTCTGTCATATGCAATGAGTTGTCCTTCATGCATAAACAGGCTCCTAACCCGTTTTGGGATGCATTGGTCATGGGCCTGGGCCTGGGATTAACTTTGCATGGGGATTCCTATTCAGCTATAAAAACTGATTTTAGGAGGACAATGCATTTAATTACATAGTTAAGAACCATTGTAAACCTTCCCAACTATTACATTTGTTGGAGTGGGCAATTCTGATATAGCTTTCAGCCTCTCCGCATCAACATCCAAACCCTTGTGCCGACGTGATGTGTATAGCTATCAAACTTTGTATTGGAATTTTGACAGGTTAAACCAAATATTAAATATATCGTGCTTAGAGCACAGACATGCTCTTATTCTGTAGGACACACTACGATAGTACAGTCAAAGATTACCTGGACACCTGGGATATCCCGAAAGATCCGTGTTTTTTAGTTTGAACACCTCTGGAGCTCATTTAACCCCGAAAGGGAGTCTTAAAAACTTGTATGTACCAAACGGCGGAAAAAAGTATATAGAGTCCGAGCTCTCCTCTTTCAATCAAACATGCAACAAAACCTTTTGGGTTTTCATTGACACTGGGCAGCAAACCTAGCTTAAATTTGAGTATAGTACAACGTTCTGTCCGGCGATACGGTACAACCAGCAACAGCTGGCAACCGGGACTCTTCTAGACACTCAATGATCCAGCTAGGTCCTATAGACTCGGTACTTACGCCCCAGTGAAGCTCCACTGAGTATTGGCTCTGTCAGTGGAGGGATAGAGACTCGTCATGGTGCCTGACCAGTACCACCCATAGATACTCGCAGGTTGCAGGTCCATGCGGTTGCAGCCAATCGCAGTCGAACACTTGTAACCACTGGTCCAGGGGTGGGGTTGCATATCTGAAGGAAGAAACGAGCAAGGTGAAAGACAATTACACAACAAGTAGTTTTATGATGGAGTCGTTAATTGGAAATCATCTTGCAACTTAGTAGGTGGAGAATAAAATACACCTACTTTATAAGAATTATCCTGAATACTTCAAAATATTTCCTGCATTCATTATCAGCAGGTGGAAATCAGTTGTCCTACTACTCAGCTCTATAGACTGTGGTTTTGTTTTTATGTTCTTCGTTCTTTTCTACCGATGATCTCTCACCAACCAAAGTTATTATTTAAAATAGGCTGTCAAGTTAAAGATAAATCTTGCTTTGTAGGATAACAATATACTATCCTTTCTCATGGTACACTCAAAAAGCTTCGATATAGTACCAGACATTTTGGAGGGCAATTTTAACTATCTGAAATGGTGATTCACAATTACAATTTATTTATCTACGTATTTTTATTTTTATTTTTTTTATTCATTTATAATTTAACGTATATACTATTGATTCTCATTTAATCAGTAATAACTTAACCGAAAGGCAAGATGTAAATTGCAAGACTTTACCGAATGTTAATTTTAATATTCATTGCCAAAAGACTTATTAATAGTTTACAATGTGAAGATATGAAATGAAGGAAGGACGAAGAACAATCATCCCAGGTACCTTGAATCATTATGTTGGCAACGAACTGGTGCTGGGAGATGGTCTCCAGACTGGCGAGCTCCATGCAGTGGGCTTTGCAGAAGTCCCGAGCCTCGTACCAGTGAAGCTGCATATCACCAGGAGAGCCAAAACTCCTCCACGAGAACCAGTAGCTTCGGCCGTTGCCCGCCGCGTGCGCTGCAATCACACATACGTCATATAGAGCCTAGATAAGTTAACACCAGAGGGTGGACATACAGTGTTAAATTAACCGCCATGTTTTTGCCAAACTATTTTAGTTGTGTCAATTACCGTAAAGTAAACGAATGTGGCTTGAAACAGACTTGAAAAACAAATGTGGCCAACAACAGACCACACCCTTTTGATGTCTGTTTCCAGTAAAATTTGTTTACTTTACGGCAGTTGACGAAACTAAAAATGGGTTTGGCAAATGCAAAATACAAGGTATATACTACCTCCAACCAGAAAATACAGATGATTTTGTCACAAGTGGTAGTGGTGGGGTGGAGGTAGTATTAAAGTGTGGTCAAAATAAAGTTACCTTTGTGGTTGGAAGAGAAATATGTGCAGCCAACACAAGCAACAATTGTCTGGTCTAGATGGATTACGTAAGTCCTACCTCCGTGTGCTACATCCACGCTGAGCTAGCGTAAATAGAGTTGAGAGTTGTGATGTTGGGAAAAAATTTCGAGCTATCTGCGTTCTTTCGTTGGTACCACTATAGCAGAGTCGATGGAGCCATTAGCTTCGTCCGTTGTCTGTCCTCGTAAAGCCATTGTGGAATATTAAACATGGATGAAAATCACGTTGAGTGAGTATTGTTCCCAACGTACACCCTTGACCAGAAGTAAATCAAGGGATGGGTATAATAGATACAACAAGACCCCTTGATCTACTTACGGATCCAAAACACAAAATATTGTCGAGTGCCGAAAACTGAACAATGACGCACTGACATGGATCTAATCCCGCCCGTTAACAGTTCGTCAACCGCCCAGTTAGAGAGAGGGAACAATGAATGTTTTGCACACAATCCTCTTAAGTGGCTCGTTCAAGGCTATGGTTTATCGTCTAGTGACAACCCCTCCAGGGAGGGACAATGAAGTTAATGATTCATGCCTACACGCACCTTGTCTGGTCGGCGATCAAGAACCGCGCCAACCCTCGGCGAGAGAATGGAGTCGCACACCGTACATCATACATTAGGTCGTATTAGCCCACTATTAATCAATATACATTCGTCTCTTACATGTGATCAGTTCATCTGCACGCCGCACCATTCATAACACCGGCAGGGGTATCTCGTGCCATACACGATCATATTCTATGATGTCGGTTTGATAATATAGCAATGAAGGTTTTCCCACACTTTTCTTGTGCCAGAAGAGAAACGATATAAGACGATGCAGCGATTTGAGGTAACCAGTGTGGATGGGTAGGAACTTTAAAAAAAGAAAGAACGAGTACCATTTTCAGGCACTTTTGAAGGAACGACTTCCCGTTCTAGTTACAGAGAACACTTCATAACCTTCAACAATCTTCAGCAATCCGCGCTCCTCATTTTCCTTTTTTCCCGCATTATTAACAACACTTAGTTAGTCATCCTTTAAAAGACACAGATTTTCACCGTATTGACCTCGAAGGAGAAAATTTTTAAATTAAAAGAGGATATTAGTAGATAAAAAATTGCTCATTGTGATGTTTTAAAACGCACCGATTTTCACCAAAATGACCTTGAAGGAGAATTTTTTCCGGTGGGCAAAACCCCCCGGACCCTCCACTTGCCTTCGGTACATGATTAATTGGTTGAACCCCCTTTATGAATTTTCTGGATACGCCACTGGCAATAAAGCCCCCTTGCGATTTTTTTGCATTTGTCACTGCTGGATTTGCGCCCCCAATGTCCAAACTCTAGTGACGCTCGTGGTTTCCTCAAGTCGTTAATTCGAATGCAAGTGATGGAGTCCTCTTAAACAGCCCTGGGGAGATTCCCTTCCCCAATATTACAAAGTTAAAAAATATCTATATTTATTTATACACCTGGGTTTCCCGCGAGATTTTTTATTTTATGCCCCTAAAAATATGTTTTTCAGACGCTAGCCCTCTTAAGTCCTCTTAGAGGGGACGCTGAGCTTGGGTTAACTCAAATGCACGCACTCAGGTGTTAATGATTTCTGCTGAACGGTTGGTAATATCATTACAAAATGTTGCATGGATGTTAATAAGTATTTTAATATTGATATCCGCAATTGGTGACATATGTCCAAAACGTGAAAAATTAGGAAATCCATAACATGGCTTTCAGTTCTGGAAATTCCCACCAAACCGTTTATCTTACATTTACCAAATTAACCTGTTAAAAACGTTGATATTTAGTATGCAAATTTGAGATAAAAAATCTGTACACTTTGAATAAATTTCCCCAAAGTTGACTAAAAACGAGTAAATTTCGGTGATTTTACTATTTTTTTATTCAAAACCAATTAATTAATTGAGGTGTACGCGTACTGGTCTGGATAGCATAGATTTATTCTTTATGAACGTTCGTGTGAAATTTGATAACGGTGTTTTAAACCGTTTATACCGAAAAAACACAGAAAGCTGAGCGCCTAAACTCGTCTCCTGTTTACGTGCGTGTCCTCATGAGGTCAAACAGGCGTCATAAGAATGACATTAGTCCATCTTAGTGTTGTGCCTGAGGTCGTGCAAGATCATTACTGTTTGGGTGAAGAGATAACAAAATAAGTTGTAGGCCTAATCGTTAGGCTAAATCGAATGAAACATTTTATTAGGCAGGTGACCTAAAAGCGGATGTAGACAAATAACAATTGCTTAGTTGTTTATTTTATTGTTGTATGCTATTCAGTTGTAGCAACATGAAAATACACATTTGTATGAATATACTGCTAATCTGATAGTCTGTTTGAAAGGCTCACTGCTTGCGACTAGAAGTTTGTTAAATTAATTAAAATAAAATAAATAAATTGTATTTAGAGTCTACCCACTCAGTATATAACTGATTTTCAGTGGGGACAGTAAATCAAAGCGACTAAGCCCACCCTGTAGGCCCCGACGCAATCGACGAGTGAGCGATAACCAACCAAAGATCGATTTTTAAATAGGAAATGTAGTAATCAGTGGTATGAACAGTGCGAACACCCGCAGATCAACGCCAAAATCAACAAAGCCGATTCAGAACAATTAATTTATTATGTGCTTCGTTGCTAGGACGGCTCTAAAGTCACCGTTTACAAAACTCCTAAGACAAGAACTGATGGACTGAAGTCCAAATCAGAAATTACAAAACTTCTGACTTTGACGGGAATCGAACCCTGGACCTTCTGCATTGGAAGCAGATACGACTTACAACAACACCAACGAGCCACATTACACATACACACATTGTGAAAATACGTACCGTATTAATACTTTTTCATGATATGTTGAGTTTCAAGTGACCATTTATAGCTCCATCAAGTGACTGACAATCTTATGACGTTCTTCATCTTTTTAATTTTGAATTACACATTTTACGGATTAGTGATATAAAAGATTGTATAAGTTTATGATGAAAGATGACATATGTTTATGAAATTACATAGTAAACTTCAAGTACGTAGGTCTAATAAAGCACATTCTTTAAATTAAAGAATTCAATAATGGAGTACTCTACTTTGACAAAGAAATTCACTGGCATGCATTAAGCTTTTGAGTCATGTGCACTGAGGCAGCATTCACACTTTCCGCTGGCAGCATTGCATACATAGCATCCTGAAGAGAACCTTCAGTCTGATAATATGTCGGTGACGGGATTCAACCGACTACCACCAGGCTAACTAGCGTCGCGCGCAAGTTCTTTACTTTGGGAGATTGACCAAGAGGTGCTCGTTTCAAACATGACCATGAGCTACATACATGAGTATGAGTATGAGCTTGTTGGTCTTGTGGTTAGCCTATCTGCATCCAATGCAGAAGGTCCAGGGTTCGATTCCCGCTAAAGAAGGAAGTTTTTAACTTCTAATTTGGACCCAAGCCCATCAGTTCTTTAGAAATTTGTAAACGGTGACTTTGGAGCCGTCCTGGCAACGAGAAAATTTAAAGTTGTTCTGAATCGGCCTTGTTAATTCTGGCGTTGATCCGCGGGTGTTCGCATTGTCCATACCACTGATTGATATACATTTCCTATTAAAAAATATCGATCTTTGGTTGGTTATCGCTCACTCGTCGATTGCTTCGGACCTACAGGGTTGGCATGATCGCTTTGGTTTCGTTTAATGTCCCCCACTGAAAATCAGTTATGTGACTGAGTGCATGGGTAGACTCTAAATTCAAATTTATTTTATTTATTAATTTTGTATTTACATCAACCACAACATAACAAGAGTGCAAGCTTGTAAACTGAGGCGTAAACCGTGAATACGTCCAATAGTTCGAAGAAGTATACCTTTAAGTTCTCAGCTAAATTTAAATTGAATTCATAACCAGTTTTAATAATGCGCGTCCCAAGATTATAATGTAGGAGACGGGTGTTCCCCTAATGCCTAGGTAATTAGCTGGCGGAGAGTAAGGGAAATATGAATAAGGGTGTCGGAGGGGAGGAAGGCATAACTATGTTTATATTACGCGAATTAGTCCATAAATTCCCCTCGTAGCCCAAGGGAGGTGGCGGGGGGGGGGTGCCTAGAAGTGGCTCTCCCAAGAAGAATTAGGGGCGCCTCTTGCATCTTGCAGTTATTATTATTCTGCACTGTATGAAACTCGAGAATATAATAGCAGCATCTTTGAGTCGAGTCTTCGGAGCCCGGCGGGGGGGAGGGAGGACACGTGTATTTCCGCACGTGCAGAATCCACTAAACTGGAGGCCAGGCAGAGAAAAGACCCCCCCACCACAGACCCCAGCCCAGACTGGCCGCACTTGTGCAGCAGCGCAAGGGTAGAAAATGAAATAAATAAATAAATAAAATACACTCGTATTTAGTGTCTACCCAGGCCCACTCAGTCACAGAACTGACTTTCAGTGGGAGACATTTAAAGACGACCAAGTCAACCCTGTATGCGCCGACACAATCGACGAGAGAACACTCTCCAATAGAGACCGGCATATTTAAGTAGGAAACACGGAAACACCGATAAATATACCTCTTGCAGAATAATCATTTTAATCACACACACTTATTTAAATATTTACATGCGTAAAGTACAATGTTGAATTAGTAGTTGCAAATGAAAAGCCCTACTGATAGTTGTCGCGTGGAATTTATGGAAAGAGAGATTTATGGTCGACCCTTGGTAAGATTACCTGAGCCGAGACCATGCCCATTGTCCATTGGTGGCCCGAAGTGGAGAAGAGTGGGGGTACACGAGGGGATGTATTTCTCCCTACTTGGACTAATCTCTGCCTGCCTTTCAGTTTAGACACACATTGATTGTACAAAGCCAAAGAAAACCTCTCGAACATTGGCTTTTTAGTTTTGAGCGCAAGAAATGTCCCGAGAATAAAATTCCAATATTTATCACAAAAAATAGTTATTTTCATTAATCGCAAATAACAAGAATTTCATTAGATGAATAACTTTGTAAAATAAACTTTAGAAACAAGTTTTGTCTAGGTTTTTTTCTGGAACAAAAATTCTTAATTATTTCGAACAAAATAAAAGAGGGTAGAAATTATGAGTTGCAAAGTATTTTAGACAACATTTTTTCTACGAATATCTTCATAAAAGTAATTACAAAGTCATTTGCTACAAAGTACAAGTTGATAATTAAATAAGTTAGGTAGATGTAACAAACAGCAGTGGCTCGATGTTAGCGCGCGACACTCTAGTTCGGGAGGAAGGCAATGAGTCACTATGTGTATATTAGAGTAAACAAATTTGTGACTCATCGCTTTCTAGTTCGTCTCGTGCGATTTAAGTAAGAATCCGACCCGTAGAAAAACACCATTTGCAATGTTAAAAATAAATATAAAATCTTGGGCTAAGCGCCCCAGACCCCAGTAGCGGTTTCTACGGTATGCAAGATTTGACAATTGCATGATCAGTCAGGAAAAATAGCCTTACAAACCCAAATTTAATAGTAGTATGAGTAAAACTAATGTTTAGAATATGGGAGGAAGGCAATGCGTCACTATGTGTATATTAGAGTAAACAAACTTGTGACTCATTCGTCGCTTTCGAGTTCGTCTCATGTAAGAATCCGACCAGAAATAAAAACACCAATTGCAATCTTAAAAATAAAAATAAAATCTTGGGCTAAGCGCCCCAGACCCCAGTGGCGGTTTCTGCGGTATGCAAGAGACCATGATCAGTCAGGAAAAATAGCCTAACAAACCCAAATTTAATTAGTATGAGTAAAACTTATTTTTAGAAAATATATGTCGAGCCCACATAGCCTAATGCGAGTCAATTATTCTCTACTTTAAAATATATTCCGTGACAAAAGTACTTTTAAAACTTACGCAAGCAAGTACTTTACCCAATGTGGGAGTTACAAGAACGGTTTTTACTTTGGGAAATTATCGGTATAGTTTAAAAATATTAATGAAACGCATGCTTGCTCTAAGTAACACGCAAGTGACAGTGCAGCCTCCATATAGCCGACATCTTTGGTGCATTCCGCATCACCAAAATAAAAACAAAAAATTGATTCCTATAAAAAAAAATATGAAATAATTATCATCACGATCGTAAATTGAGCAAAATCAAATTACCTTCAACAAAATGTTCCCTGAGGTTGTGCTCCCAAACCACTATTATGTAAAGTCTAATAGTCTGGGTTGTTCACAAAATAAAACGGCAAAAAATAGTAGGAAGGTTTCACTTGGCAAAAATGTTCATAAGGTTAAAGAAAAGCGATACAGAAGGGGAGCCACGAAAAATGTCCCTTAGGATTCAAAATGGCGGCCATGAATAAATAGGCCTATTATTTACCTATTTTGAGTGTAAAAAGACGGTAAATAATCTTAGAAAGGTGCTACATGGCAAAAAATATTCTTAAGATGCTAAAAATGGTTTACAGTGGGGAAGCCATAAAAAATGACCCTTACGATTCAAAATGGCCGCCATGTTTGAAAAATATGTATTATTTTAATTTTTGGAATATAAACATACTGAAAGTAATGATAAAAAGGTGCCACTTAGCACTAGGCTCTTCTTAAGATTATAGAAAAAGTTAACAGAGGGGGAGCCAAGAACAATACCTCTTACAATTCAAAATGGCGGCCATGAATGATAAGGTGTATCAAATTATCTTCTGATTTTTAATGTAAAAAGACGGCAAATAATGATAGGAAGGTGTCCATTGGCAAAACGTTTTTTTTTAGATGATAATGAAGGTTGACAGAGGGGGAGCCAAGCAAAACAGCCCTTAAGATCCAAAATGGCCGCCACGAATTACAATTGCGTACCTTGTTAGTATCCAATTTCGAATGTTAACAGACGGTAAATAATGATAGAAAGGTGCCACTTGGCAAAATTACTCTCAAGATGTTGTGTATGGTTTATAGTGGGGGAGCCAAGAAAAATTTCACTTACGATTCAAAATGGTCGCCATGATTTTTAAATGTGTATTGTTTCCTATTTCGAATGTAAACAGACGGCAAATGATAAAAATGGCCACTTGGCCAAAACATTTTCAAGATGTTGTATATGGTTTACAGTGGGGGAGCCAAGAAAAATATCCCTTACAATTCAAAATGGCCGCCATGATTGAAAAATGTATATTGTTTCCTATATTCCTATGATCACATTTAAATTTAATTTAACGTACTATATTATAGTGAAAACAAAACATGTAGGGCCTACGTAGATTTCTAATGACGTGGACATTTGAGCACTTCTTCCTTACTTCTTTGTTACATTTTGAATTGAGGTTGTTTATAATAATATGTCTTCATCCTCAGGAATACTGAATTATGAGAAAATAATATATAAAGTGCTGAATATAGCTGTAACGAGATGAATAACCATCCAGAAATAAAAGAGATTTATCCTTTAACTTTTAAAAAAGTCTATTATAACTTTCTAGCACTGGGTTTACCTGGTGTTGCAGCAGTTTAGTCGGCAGTTGGAACATAACAATGCACAGGGAAAGCCGGCATCTTTGCATGAGCATCGTGTGATGCATCCTTTCTTACACGAGCACTTGACAAGCTCTCTGCAGCAGTCCATATCTCCGGCAGTCTAGTCAATTTTGGATGCCAAACTCCACCATTCAAGAACCATCCCCATTCTTTAGGTGATGAAGAAATTGGCGTAAAAGTATCAGCACTTCCCCAAAGATGTCCTTCTTGATGAGCAGTACACTGAATGTGAAGCTGGAGTGCGTCTTAAATAGGAGGAAGACTGTCAACACTTTTGTTCTTCGATGTAAAAAGGATTTTCCTTGCTTCATTGACTTTTCCTACATCCGTCTGTGCGTCGTACAAAAGAACAACATAATGTTCTAAGACGTCTTGAGTGGTTTTGGAAACGTTCTGCAACGGACAGGAAATTTCATTCTCGTTTGTACTTGTTTTTGTTCTTGTTACTTCACCATTTCTTGGAAAATGGAACGACTTTCTTCACGATGCCACAAACAAGCAAGAGTTGTATTCCATTCTCGCATATCACGCTGGTACACAGTTTGATTTTGCAGAAGTCGTGACCAACGTGGTTTCCTTTATCGTATCATCTCAAAATGCTGAGGCCGCCATTGCTGGTATTTCATGTGATTCTCTTGAAGAGGCTGATGGCCGCATATTGGTCACGTGATGGATCACCGTATCCTCCTTGTCCCAAAAGGGCAAGAAAAATGCTTGGAAAGTATGGAAATCTTTCGATAATTGTCACATCAGCTTTTCATGAAATTTTCTGTCCGTTGCAGAACGTTTCCATAACCACTCAAGACGTCTTAGAACGGTATGTTGTTCTTTTGTACGACGCACACACGGATGTAGGAAAAGTCAATGAAGCAAGGAAAATCCTTTTCACATCGAAGAACAAAAGTGTTGACAGCCTTCCTCCCATTCAAGACGCACTGCAGCTTCACATTCAGCGTGCTGCTAATCAAGGAGGACATCTTTGGGGAAGTGCTAATACTTTTACGCCAATTTCTTCATCACCTAAAGAATGGGGATGGTTCTTGAATGGTGGAGTTTGGCATCCAAAATGGACTAGACTGCCGGAGATATGGGACTGCTGCAGAGAGCTTGTCAAGTGCTCGTGATAGAAAGGATGCATCACTCGATGCTCATGCAAAGATGCCGGCTTTGCGGGCTTTCCCTGTGCATTGTTATGTTCCAACTGCCGACTGAACTGCTGTAACACCAGGAAATCCCAGTCTTATAAAGTTATTATAGACTTTTAAAAAAGTTTAAGGATAAATATATAAATCTCTTAAATTTAGGGATGGTTATTCATCTCGTTACAGCTATGTTCAGCACTTTATATATATATATGTTATATCGCAGACTTTCACGGATTGAATATGCAGACATTGTATTTTCGGGTAGTCCGTGTGGTTTTATTATTAGTTCCAACGTTTCGGGCAGTTCTCCCTGCCCATCTTTAAGGAAATTTAAAACATAAAACAATATCAAAACAAACAAAACCTTACTTCTTAACAAACAATGCAACTGGATACAAAGACAAAACCAAAAAGCTTAGAAAACATAGGTACTAATGACAACATATTATGAACATCCAGATATTTTAAAAACTGTGAAGACATCAACACACTCTATTACTTTTTAGATGGAACTAATAATAAAACCACACGGACTACCCGAAAATACAATGTCTGCATATATATTATATTCTCATATTTCAGTTTTCCTGAGGATGAACCACGTCAATTAAAAATATAACAAAGAAGTAAGGAAGAGGTGCTCAAATATCCACGTTATTAGAAATCTACGTAGATGTCTTGTTTTCATTATAATATCTTATTAAATGTTATCAAAGAAATATAGTAAACAATATACATTTTTAATCATGGCGGCCATTTTGAATTGTAAGGGATATTTTTCTTGGCTCCCCCACTGTAAACCATATACAAGATCTTGAAAATGTTTTGCCAAGTGGCCCATTTTTATCATTTGCCGTCTGTTTACATTCGAAATAGGAAACAATACACATTTTCAATCATGGCGACCATTTTGAATCGTTAATGAAATTTTTCTTGGCTCCCCCACTGTAAACCATACACAACATCTTGAGAGTATTTTTGCCAAGTGGCACCTTCCTATCATTATTTACCGTCTGTTAACATTCAAAATTGTAGACTAAATGTACGCAATTGTAATTCGTGGCGGCCATTTTGGATCGTAAGGGCTATTTTGCTTGGCTCCCCCTCTGTAAACCTTCTTTGACATCTCAAGAAAAGTTTTGCCAATGGACACCTTCCTATCATTATTTTCCGCCTTTTTACATTAAAAATCAGAAGATAGTTGATACACCTTGTCATTCATGGCCGCCATTTTGAATTGTAAGAGATATTGTTCTTGGCTCCCCCTCTGTAAACTTTTTCTATAATCTTAAGAAGAGCCTAGTGTTAAGTGGCACCTTTTTATCATTATTTTCAGTATGTTTATTATTCCAAAAGTAAAATAATACATATTTTTTAAACATGGCGGCCATTTTGAATCGTAGGGGACATTTTTCGTGGCTCCCCTTCTGTATCGCTTTTCTTTGACCTTATGAACATTTTTGCCAAGTGAAACCTTCCTACTATTTTTTGCCGTTTTATTTGGGATTCATCGATGAACAGCCTGTTATTGTTAAAGCTTCCGACTGGGTGTTATGGGTGGTATACGGCGTAAACCCAAGACGAAATATATACCGTAAACCTAAAACAAATCAGGGTATGTGCTATGCGCTGTATACGGCGCGTGTCAAGTCCACTGACTGAAATCCAATGTCAAGTCAACGCGCATAATCTAATTTTGCAAACACAACAATAATCAGTAACAAAATACAAACAACACACCGCTAACAATGTTTTTAAAATGCCTAAAACTCGTTAAAATCCTCCAATCACACTCTTAGAAACGGAAAATGTTCCGGGGCGGTGCGCCCCAGAACCCCCGCCCAATGTACTAAATAGTGCAGGGTGTGAATTGACAGGGGGGATGGGGGGATTACCCATCTGGTAATTTCATCCATGGCTCTGTTTTACTGAAAGGTATCCCTGCCGGGGATGCCTAAATCCCCACCTCTTGATTCCCATCTCTTCTCATAACATATCAAGTGACTTTATCTCGTAATGTTAAAAAATAATGCGTCAATTTACATATATCCCTTTCAAAATAATACCTCAGATTGCTTCTATTACCATCTCGAGGGCAATAATACCCCCAAAAATTTGCCTCCGATCGCTTCTAAGGCCATCTCAACTGCAATAATACCCACAAAAACATTGCCTCCGGCGGCTGGGGCTTTGCTCCAGACCCCTACAGCAAGCACAGATACTATGCTTGGCCAACCTGCCCTCTGCCAAGCCGTCAATTCGCACCCTGAAATAATGTACTTTAATCACAGAAGATTGCACGCCAATAAATTATTTTTTGATGACACCACTGCACACCTGATAATGAGTTGAAAAGCCGCCACTGCAGTCACGCACTAGCTGGAGGGGGGGGGGGATGTCTCCCAGACCCCCATTGTACCAGCATACATAGGTCATGTTTGTGGTATAAAATTGTTCGTCCCACCAAAAATCAAGGGCTCACACTGTCTCATCACTGTCATTGTCACTACAATAATTAACGTGTCTTACCAGTTTCTTGTTGTCGCGTCCCCGATGAGAATATGGCGTCTCTCGGTGCAACAGAGTAGAGTAGGCCTAATGGAACCACGTGCGAGATGAAACAGACTTCGGTGATCACCGCTGGGACACACACTTCTGTTGTGTACTCGAACAATGTGCAGGGAATACGATTAGCGCGATCGACGACTCGACGATGACTGAGACGAGCAACTTTCAGCAAATAACAGTTACTGCACTCCGCACAGTGACGCATGCACATACCGGTGTGACAGTATATTCTTACTCATAGCCGGTCATTACTACGTCCCGCACTTTGCGGGGAAACCGGTTAGGTTAGGGGGTTAGGTTAGGGTAGGAGCCTCGAGCGAACTCGTACAGTAGTAAGGTCCCGCCGGGGGGTAAAGATATTCCATTACACCGGCAGTCACTCGTCCGGCGTTGAGGGGTATTCACCCGCTAAACTAAAAAAAAAAAATTCGTTCAGACTACCTAATTATGAATTAAGAAAGTATCGGGAAAATTATTGTGTCCACCATGGCCAGGGAAAAAAATGGTAAAACTTGGTTATTTTCGAGCAAACCTCATCGGAAAAAAATCTCCCATAAGAAAAAAACATGGGGATGATCTTTATGCCGCGTGACCTTGTAGGATTTTGATCCAAAAAAATATTGGTCATTACTGACGTGCTCGACAGACTTTCTGGAAATCCGCTATATTTTGTTATGTAGTTTGGTCCAAGTGGTTCGGTCAAAATAAGCTGATTACCTACCACGAAGGGGGTGTGATTTTGGAATGCATATTAGTTGTGAGTGTATTAGTGTATATTTGTGCACAGTTGTGAAGACGCGACGTTATAAAGGGCCATTTAAGATTGGTATGATGCTCTAGTATTTATGCGGAACAAAAAATAATCAGGATAAAGCCCAGTTAAGAAATTCTCAAAAACTCCAGTTTTTGCAATTTCAGGAACCATAATAAACAATAATCACAAGTTCACAACAACAGAATGCCACCGCGCCACAGACGTGAGGGGTTATTGCTCGTATCAAGCTGTGCTACGCACATCTGTGTTGTGACTTGTGAGGGAAGGACTGATGACTGTAGCCAGACAGATAGATAGACAAAAAGACAGACAGACACCTCGTCGCTACCGATCTCGTGTTGATCCCTTCTGCGTGCTTCTGCCTGCTTCTGCCAAGCAAGCAAGGGTTGGGCTCCGAACCCCGAGGCGGTCATTGAAGGTCGCACAAGCTCTGGCAACACAGCCGCGTGAAGTGAGTTAACCACCGAACAGACGAGGTCGAAAAAGTTTCGTCCTTTTGTTGTTAATGTTAGCTCCCAGGTAGGGGCACATTCGCTCTCAACCTCTCACAGTCGAGCCTAGTGTTTGTGGTTCACACTTCAGAATAATTCGGCCATATTGCGCAGCATCTCGCCCTATCCCGTCACGTATCTGCCCACGTAGTGTACTCTGTTATCTGTGGCCAAAATAAAGTTGTCGTAAGTGTTTTGTGTTGCTTGTGCAAAAATCGAAATTAGTTGTGCAAAAAGTGTTCAAAATATTTAGCATTATTGTATTTCAAAATTTCATTGGTGGTTGAGCCAAGTTAATGGACCGATCAAGTAGACATTATTATAGATTCGTGGTCGCGGGACGGGACGAGTCATTTCACAACAAATTTTATCCTTATAAGGACGTTAGTTGGATGAGCAAAGCGAAGACTTCAATTTCACTGACCCCTCAAAATATTTAGCTCACAAGCTTTTTTTTTTCTTTTTTTTGTCTGTTTGTTTGCACGCTACCGGACAAACGGCATATGCGATCTTAATGAAAATTGGAGGGGACCTTTGAAATCTCTGAATTTAGACTTGCCACGTTTTTGGGTACAACCAAAGAAATATTTTTCATAAATATCGTACTTTTTCGTATTTTTCGATTTTTAGTGCTATATTTTCGTGACATTTGGGCCGATTCTGACCAAACGGGTGGGGCTAGAACGTTCATATTTCACATGGAAATTAAGGTAAAGGTGATGTATTGCTTTTTTTATCCAAGAACCATATAAATAAAGGTTTTAATATAATGTTTTTGAGGTATTTAATAACAATGACAACAATCACTTACAATGCGTTCAAAAAGCACTTGATAAGTAAAGAAATCCCACGCAAACTAAAAACTTACGAAAAAGCTCATCCATCAACGTGACTAAAAAAAGCGTTTGCGAAGCTTCCTAGTTTACATCATTATTTCCACTATTAAATAACTAATAATGTTTATACCGTTATATTATTGGATGAGCGTAGCGAGCGAAGCGAAGATTCCATTTCACTACACTGGAGAAAAAAATCCGGAATGTTTTTTTTTTTTCTTTTTTTTTCTGTATTTTTGTGTGTCTGTTAACACGATTCCGGCTAAACCGATCTCCAATTGCGATGAAATTTTATGGAGGCCTTCGAAATCTCTGAACGAAGAACTGCCACGTTTTTGAGCGCAATCGAAAAATAATTTATTTCTCATGAAAATCGCAATTTTACGATTTTTTTTCGATTTTTAAAAAATTTCTTCAGCTTAGAACACCTACATGCTTTGTCCGATTTTAATGATTTTTTCACAGAACCTTAATTTTATGAATTTATGTATTCGTGTGAAATTTGAGCGCAATCAAAAAACTATTTCTCATGAAAATCGAAATTTTACGTTTTTTTTTTCTTTTTTAAAACAATTCTTTGACTTATAACACCTATAGCTTTATTCTATTGTAATAATTTTTTTCACAGAACCTTAATTTTATAAATTCATATATTTGTGTAAAATTTGTGCGCAATTGAATAATTATTTCTTATGAAAATTTCAATATTACAATTTTTTCCTTTTTTTAAATTACAATTAAAAAAATTAAAAATTTAAGTTAATTTTTTATTTTATTTATTTAATTTAAAAAAAATCTTCAACTTAGTAATGATTTTTTCACAGAACAACAGAAAATCCGCATAACACATGGCAGCTCAATGCACCAATTACGCTCATCCAACAACGCGGCGGGACTTAAGCGTTTTCCTAGTTACTTACTTGATACAATAACTTACATGGATAAATCGTTCAATAATACAGGATTACAACAATGAAATAAATCTGTGAAACGCTTCATCCCGTCCCGTTTGCATCTCAGCCCCAGCCTTCAACAAAGACAGCTGCGTATTGTCGCCTCGCCCGGCAACGATCGCGTCCAACCCACAGGAGCTAAGATGAGGCGGAACATGCGAGCAGACCTCTTGAGTTTCTTCAGTGACGACGACGTCAGGAGCCTACCTTCCTACCCGTCCTCGATCTACGGCGAGGAGCTCGAGCAGAGGTCGACGAAGTACGACCAGATCACCCACTTCTCCTACTCCACGTCAGGCGGCAGCAGCCACGCGGCCCTCGTCAACAAGATCTGCCTGGACTTCTCCGAGATGCCCACGCCGAGCAAGGTGGTGCGTTGCAGGGCGTTCTGGCGGTACCTCGACTCCCTCCCCCAGCTGACGGCCTTGAAGGCGCGAGGGTGGAAGGCAGAGCGCTCTGACGGCAGCCTCGCGAAGCCCGACTCCCCGCCCGAGGTCGTCCGCCGCCGGTGGCTCTGTCAGCTACTCAAGCTCAAGCACTTGAACCTACACGAGACGGCGCTAGAGGGGAATCCCCCCTACCGCGACCAGTGCACGGAGGGCGTGTTCGCCGACATGGTTGACGACGTCAGGGACGAGATAGGAGAGTTTGAGGAGATCATTGAGGGTCAGGGAGGAGCGGAGAGACTCGAATCAACCATCCTCGGTTACAAGACCAAACAACCACCGCCGATCCAATGAATATCTGACCTTGGGGAAGAATTCAACAGCAACGCGAACTTTCTCGACACCATTTACAACAGAAAACTTCAAATTCTTGTATGTAGGCCTACACTGCACATGCCAATGCAAAGATTGACCATGCAATATTTAATTAAAGTTTACTGAAGATTTGGAACGAAGTATGTGTGATTATTGAACATAGTTGAAATTAGATCAACGTTTTATATCAGTTTAACCATGGCCAGTTACTATTCTAAGTCCACGGTTTAACCACCCGTACAGCAGTGCGTTGCTCTTCCCATATGCTCGAGCTAAAACTGACACAAAGTATAGCTTCACACGACGTCTTTAACCTTTAGACTAGGATGGTGCATACTCTCAAAGATGT
Organism: Sweltsa coloradensis; assembly: GCA_024449915.1. Classification (NCBI taxonomy): domain Eukaryota; kingdom Metazoa; phylum Arthropoda; class Insecta; order Plecoptera; family Chloroperlidae; genus Sweltsa; species Sweltsa coloradensis. The sequence goes on along the minus strand of JAMZAV010005490.1, from coordinate 17,222 downwards.
AAACGTGGTTAGTCATAAATGTGTGCCCATTATACCCTCTCATATAAAAAACTAATTTTCAGTGTGAGACTTTAAAGTTGCCAGTCCGAGCTATCCCAATCGACGCCGACGTCATCGACGCACGAATAATGTCAATTCAGCGGCCGACATTATTATTTTGATGCACACTTGTTGGACACGATTCGGTCACAGGCGACTCTGTCACTCCAGTATGGACAGCGTACTTCTGAACAACATAGGCCTAAACCGAGCACATCCTTAGATTTTTTAAATTATTATTTTATTTTTTTTAAATATTTTGCATTCATTTCTTTCATATCATTTAACAGACTAAACATGCCATTTTATAAAAAGAAAATATTTGAATGCAAGAGCAACAGAAAGAGCATTTGCCCATATTACATACAACATAACATATTGTGGAAGGATTACGGATTTAAAAACCTCTGCCTGCAGCGGGAATAAATAAATAAAATAATTAGTACCATAATTAACAAAATTTAAAGCCGACCAAGCCAATCCTGTAGGCGCGACACCATCGACGAGCTAAAATTGACCAACTTGATATCGGCATATTTAAGTAACACCGATCAATCAGACAGCGCCAGAATCAACAAGGCTAATCCGGAACAACCTTAGAATCGTTGCTAGGACGACTCCAAAGTCACCGTTTACAAATTCCTACGCCAAGAACTGATGTACTAAGTCTACATCAGAGGTTTAAAAAATTATTCCCAAAGCAAAAATCAAACCCTGGACCTTCTGCATGGGAAGCAGAGCCTCTTACCACAAGACCAACCAGCTGTAAGTAGAAAGAAGTAAGTACATTTTATTAATTAAACGAGTGAGCGCAGCGAACGGAGTGACGGGTATAACGGCTCTCATTCTGTTAGTCTGCGTGTGTGTACGATAAAAATCATCCAATCGCAGAACAGATTGCGCTAAAATTTTAAACAGATATCCGGTACGAGTTTACTGAGAACTGCTAACAAAATCAGTTAGATCCATCGCGATTTAAACCTACAAGAAATAATAAATTGAAAAATAGGCTTCCAATGTTTAGAAATTATTTTAACGACAATGGTTTAGACTTTGAGTATTGTTATTTGCCTGGCCGTGAAATGCCGTGCCCATTGCAAGGTCTATCGAATGTTGCACGTCAAGGTACCCCCAAATTCCGCTCGTAGATTGAGTAAACCTTGCAATATTTTCACGTATTTCGTATGGCTATGTTTACCATAGTAGGCCCTATTGTCACAGATGATGGACTACACTGGGGTTATATGCATTTCAAAACATGTTTAATAATTTTTGAAATACAATCCAGTAATTACAAATCTTTCCCGACCAGGGGATTGAATCCATGTCCCCCACATTTCGGCTATAAGGGCGCTTTAGCCAACTAGACTAGGGAAACGCCAAAGTCGTTGTTAGACGAGTGAGCGAGTCATGTGTTGAGTACCCGGAACATTTGCATTTAAGTTCGATAATTATATTCGTATAAATTAATAAAAGGGTATTTAAGTTTAGGCCATAGTTTAGGCCATAATGCTCCACTGGAGCCTATGAAAGGCTGGGAAGGCCTAAGGTAAGGGGAAGAAAAGAAATGTTACCGGGTACTCAACAACGACTTTGGCGTTTCCCTATTTATTTGGTACGTGCGTACTGAACTTGTATAATGTATTATACCAAGATAAGTTTACGAGAATTTTTTTTTTATTATTTGTCACAAAATTATTCATATACCAAAAATACGTATTGTAGCGACACAAAATATCGTACCTTACTTGCCTAAATACATTGTACAAATGCACGGCTATAAGGGTATGCGTGTACCAAATAAAATGTACTTTTAGCTCAATTTATTCTTAAGACACAGGTTCGATTCCCACTTCAGTGAGAAGTTTCGATGAAACACTTAGAACGCGATCTCTTTTCTTGCACAACCTTGAAAAGTTATGTTGTAGACGGGGGCGCATATTATCGGTCGTTATTATTTTGAACGTGACAAATATTGCAAGAGGTTAGTAGTCCGGACCCCCCCCCCCCCCCCAAATGACATTCCATCGCAATTCGAAGTTCACTGTTTGTATAGATCCCGCAGAATGTTCGAACCGAGTCCATGGAACTGAACGAAGACTTTGGTGGAGGCGCCGGGTCCATAGTTTATCCTATGCTACTCATACAAAACCTTGTAAACTAGGGAAACGCCAAAGTCGTTGTTAGACGAGTGAGTGAGCAATGTGTTGAGTACCCGGTAACATTCCTTTTCTTCCCCCTACCTTAGGCCTCCCTAGCCTATCATAGGCTACAGTGGAGCATTATGGCCTAAACTATGACCTAAACTCAAATACCCTATTATTTATAAAGAATATTATAATCAAACTTAAATGCAAATGTTCCCCGCGTAGGCCTACTCAACACATGACTCTCTCACTCGTCTAACAACGACTTAAGCGTTTCCCTAGTCGAGTTGGCTAAAGCGCCCTTAGGCCTATAGCCGAAATGGTGGGAGACGTGGGTTCAATGGTCGGGAAAGATTTTTTTAATTTCTGAATTGTATTTTTTAAAATATTTAACATGTTTTGAAATGCATATAACGCAGTGTAGTCCATCATCTGTGGCAATACTATGGAAAACATAGCCAGTACGAAATACGTGAAAATATTGCAAGGTTTACTCAATCTACGAGCGGAATTTGGGGGTACCTTGACGTCCTACATTCGATTAACCTTGGACACGGCATTTCACAGCCAGGTAAATAACAAACAAAAATATTATTTCAAAATGAAAACCATTGTCGTTAAAATAATTCCTATGCCTTTCAACGTATTTTTCAGTTTTTTATTTCTTGCAGGTTTAAATCGCAACAGATTGTACTCATTTTGTTAGCAGTTCTCAGTTACCTGGTCACGGATGTCTGTTTAAAATTTCAGCTAAGTCTATTTGGCCGTTGGGCCGTATGGGACCGGACAGACAGACATTTAACATTTAACATACAGAATTAATCACGACCAAGGACCGATCGAGTAGCGTTGTAGACTACGTTCGCTGCGCTCACTCGTCTAAATACAGCCAAACTTTACACACTCAAAGGCAGTGAGATCTAAAAGCCAAGCTCGTTACCCTTCTGCATGTGCGCGTTCTTAATTCACTAGGAAAACGCTAAGTCCCGCCGCGTTGTTGGATGAGCGTAATTGGTGCATTGAGCTGCCATGTGTTATGCGATTTTCTGTTGTTCTGTGAAAAAATCACTTCTAAGTTGAAGTTTTTTTTTAAATTAAATAAAATTAAATAAAAAATAACTTTAATTTTTAATTTTTTTAATTAATCGTAATAATTTAAAAAAGGAAAAAATCGTAATATTGAAATTTTTCATAAGAAATAATTATTCGATGCGCACAAATTTTACACGAATATATTAATTCATAAAATTAAGGTTCTGTGAAAAAATCATTAAAATCGGATAAAGCATGTAGGTGTTATAAGTTGAAGAATTTTTTTTTAAATCGAAAAAAATCGTAAATTTGCGATTTTTATGAGAAATAATTTTTCGATTGCGCTCAAAAACGTGGCAGTTCTAAGTTCAGAGATTTCGAAGGTCTCCATAAAATTTCATCTCAATTAGAGTGTCGGTTTATCCGGAATCGTGCTAACAGACAGACAAAAATACAAAAAGAAGAAGAAAAAAAAAACATTCCGGATTTTTTTCTCCAATGTAGTGAAATGGAATCTTCGCTTCGCTCGCTACGCTCATCCAATAAACGTACACTGCCCCGTAACTACATCCTTGGAAAGCTTGGCAAAATAGAATTTGCATGAACTATTACGTTTAAATTAGTAGTTGCAAATTATTGCAAATGCATGGTTCAACCTATTTTTTCACGCTGAAAGAATGATCGTACACCAATCAAATTCGGCATGTGTTGTCAGGTACCTAAATCACTCTGATTATGACTTAAGTTCGTAACACTTTTCATGACGGCTGGGTGACACCTCGGAAACACCCCAACTCTGCTTGCTGTATATAATGTGCCTGAGTGTGTAGCGCACCGCGGCTTGGCTGCGGAGCCCTAACGGGCCTAGTCATATAATTAGCGAGCGAAGCGAGCGCTTCCATTTGACCTCTGCCGGGAAAAATAGTCACTGTTTTTTGTTTTTTTTTGTCTGTCTCGCCATCACTTTCGGACGGAGGCTCTGATCGAGTTGAAATTTGGACCAACCGAAAGCTTCGTTCTCGATTGAATGCCAATAGTTTTGTGGCAAAATCGTTCAAAAAGTTAAAAGTTACATTAAAGTTAACTAGGAAACGCTCTGTTGGACGCGTTGATAAGCGAGCACGTGCTATAGCTAGACCCACATTGCATCCACCGCCATCTAGAGGACCTTGACTCCTTGGGAAAACTATTTAATTAAACTCTTTGTTGACAAATAATAGACTGCTTCCTCAAAAGTATTTTGATTACTTCTAGGTGGCAGTGCATTAGAAACTTCGCGCGTCTTTTCGTTGTCATGGCAACGTTACTTTGGTTAAATGTAATTTCCATCTACACTACTTATTTATTACCGAAGTCATATTATAATTTCACTTAACGGCACGATAATAATTTTAACACTGTTTGCTCACTTCACCAACCCTGTCGCAACAACTTTCACTAGCTACTGAGCGGATTGTGCCTTGTGGGGGTGAATGAATGCTGCGCCTGCAAGCAAAATACCAAGGCATTGAATTGAAATAACTGGTTTTGACCCAGTCGCTTGAGCGATCCACCAACCTTTTTCAGACTGATTTCAAAAGATGGCCCGGGGCTCGTTCTGCCATGCCGACCGTAGAAAACGATAATAAAAATGAACTCACATTCGAGAGCGAGTCTCCCTCCGGTGGCAGCACCTGCTGAAGAATGACTCCTGCCGAATATGCCTTGCTTTGGGCCGGCCCAAAATATCCATGCAAACAATCCAACGATTTATTGGGAATATTACGAGATTTGCTTCGAACTTAAATTTGGAATTTAGTTCGCGCAGATATTTGGGGGTGCGCGTGCACCTGTGCACCTATACACGAGTCCTAACCCTCCATTTTTGTTTATTTTCTTCATGTTAAAATGTATACGATATGGAACACGAAACGCCATTATAGAACATCTTAAAATGCATAAAAAACTTTGAAAAACGAAGTACGAGGTACAATTGCCAGGTTTACTATCTGCTAGCAGAGTTTTGGGAACGGCTCGAACCCTTGAGCGTGCAACATTCGGTACACTTGGTCACTGCAGTGCATTCACTGCCAGTGCCTGACATTCAAAACATGAATCAATATATATGATTTCTTCAAGAACAAAACCATAATTAGTTGTTAAATTAAATGTTACACATTTTAGCCTATATTTTCAATTTATTATTTCTTGTTCGTTTGAATCGTAAAAGATTTTGCTGATTTTGTTAACAGTTCTCAATAGGCTACACGTACACTGATCACGGATGTCTTTTTAAATTTCCGCGCAATCGGTTTTACCGTTTGGGATTGAGCAGCCATTTTAAATCACAGGGATGACCAGGGGTTTAAAAGTGGGGCGGTATGAGCCGGTATGCATACCGTTACTAAAATTACCGACAGTATGCCATACCAGGACTAATTTGTGATAGATTTTATGCTCATTGTTGAATTATGTTGAATAATATAAAATTAGTAAAATATAGGCATACGATCCCAAATACTACCCCAATATTGGCAAACAAAAACAAACATAGACCCGTCTCAAAGTGATTTATAATTGTTTCTGACAACACACCCTAAAAAAAATTCCCTTGCGGGCCAAAAATGGGGGGCAGCGCCCCCAGACCCCCCGGCGTTTCCGCTTCAATACTTTCTTCGGCATAAGTGCATACCGTTACTATTCCGAATCCACTTTAACCACTGGGGATGACCCGTTCGACTTGTGTTGTAAGACTCAGTTGCTTTGCTCCATTGTCTAGTGTAGTAACTAGTAAAACGTCAAAGTCGTTGTTAGACGAATGAGCGAGTCATGTGTTGAGTTTGAGTACCCGGTAACAGCATAAGTATTTCCTCCCTAGCCTATCATAGGCTAGAGTGGCGCATTATGGCCTTACAGTTGATGCACCTTATACCAACTAAACTCAAAACCCCATCATTTTATACCTTACATAGTGGTCCCTACAACTGTCGACTTAGGCATACTCACTCGTCTAACAACGACTTTGACGTTTTCCTAGTAGGGCCTATAGGCCTAATCAAGTCTATTTATCAATGGTCAACCAATTAATGGAAGGCCCAGTCCTTACCTTCTCTAAGATGTACAAATCAAATTTTGGGTATGCTGCCTTCTGCTTTTTAGTTTTAACCACTCATTATTTTTATTTTTATCTGAAATTTATATGTTTAGGAGTGGGTTTACGAGACAGGCATGTACGCTCGTAAGCACTCAAATTCAGATGTACAATGCTCTGGTGAAAAATTGTAACGACATAAGGGAATTCTAAAATGCACACGACACAGATATTTTTATGCAGAACAACATACAACAAACAGAATTGATGTATAAATTAACCCTACTACACACCATTGTTTTCGAATAAAATCAAAGCAATGGGAAAAAAGAGGAGTAGCTCCCTTTGCGATGACTTAAAAAAAGCTTGACAATGGTGAATAGTAAGGTTTACTACAAAAAACAATTCTGTTTTGTTGTATGTTCTTCTGCATAAAAAATCCGTGTCTTGTGCATTTTAGAATTCACCTATGTCGTTTAAATTTTTCTCCAGAGCGTTGTACATTTGAATTTGGGTGCTTACGCGCGTGCCAAGGTCATATATTGGTTTGTGTGGCTCGTTGGTCTTGTGGTTAGCGTATCTGCTTCGGCTTCCAATGCAGAAGGTCCAGGGTTCGATTCCCGCTAGAGTCAGAAGTTTTTTAACTTCTGATTTGGACTTTTTAAAGTTTATCAGTTCTTGTCTTAGGAGTTTGTAAACGGTGACTTTGGAGCCGTCCTAGCAACGAAGCACATAATAAATTCAGAGTTGTGCTGAATCGGCCTTGTTGATTCTGGCGTTAATCCGCGGGTGTTCGCACTGTCCATACCACTGATTGCTATATTTCCTATTAAAAATATCGATCTTTGGTTGGTTATCGCTCACTCGTCGATTGCGTCGGGGCCTACAGGGTTGGCTTGGTCGCTTTGATTTAAAGTCCCCCACCGAAAATCAGTTCTAGGCCTATATAACTGAGTGGGTAGACTAGAGGTGGTCGCGTGATCAATTTTTCACTCACGTCACGTCACGTAAACTCATTTTCTGATCACACACAGTCACGCACGAATAACACAATTTTTATTTAACTCACGCACGATCACGTAATATTTTTCAAGTAGCTATACTCGCTCACGCACGACAAATGACGTTTTCAAGCACTCACGCGCAATCACGATTACTCAATTGTTGGTATTTTGAGGAGCACCCTTCTAATCCGATCACCACCAACCTGGTCATGTTCGCATTGTCAGATGGCAGACATCCTGTCGTCACTTGCTCCTCTCGAGAGAGTGTCGAACAAATAAATAACTAGAGATGAATACAAGTGATTGGCTGACAATAAATTCAAGAGATTGTTGGTTTATTACTCTCTCGTCCGCGTATTCATGGTGAATTTTAGAGCAGGGTGCGTCTCAGGCATGCTAAGACGAGGGTGGCCTGGCCTAGAGGATTTAAAGGGCTCGTTCCGCACAAGAGCATTTAGTGTCACGCACGATCACGCGTGTCACGATACACGCGTGACTGGAACATTATCACGCAAATTCACGGTACCTATTCAAAGAATTCACGTCCACGCACAATCACGGGAAAAGTCGTGAGTACTCACGTCCCGCGACCACCTCTAGGGTAGACTGTAAATACAATTTATTTATTTATTATTTATTTATCTTCTAGTGAAGACTCTTAATCATGACAGTGGATTAACTATGTAATTATGTTGTATTTGTATTTGAAATCTGACATGTTAGTAAAAAGTAACCATGTAATCAGTATTGTTGTTAGTTTTTTAAGATAGTTTTAAGTTCACTGGTTAGGTGGAAGAATGATTTGTAGTCAAACCTCATCATTTTTTGTTTTTGTCCTTTGTAAACCACTGTACAAAGAAAAAAAAGACTTATCTATTATCTATCTTTACTATCTATCTATCTAGGCCTATCTATGTGCATCCAACAAGAATTTTTCAACTTTCCAATTTGTTTAGTGTTTGGAAAAAATGTTTGTGTTTTTCTCCATATCTTCTAAAAATTGGACATGTTAAATACCTACGACCAAACTAGGCTACAATTAAATGTAATAAATCAGGCATTGTAATGTCAACAGAAAAGGCAAATATGATATAAACATAAAAGTATAAACACTTGTTTTATTTTAATAGCATATAATAAAATATCACTTTTTTCCTTCCACCATTATTATGTGATATCCGAACTTGGTCTTGATCGGTGGGTCCGTGTAGACGGGGCTGGTGACCGTTGAGATGGGGAGAGCGAACGCGGCTTCTTGGAACGGCCCGACCATGGAGCCACGAATCATCCAGCCTAGGTCCCCCTGCATCACCAAGAGAAACAATATCACATATTTTGTAAATCAGAAATATGTAACAAAATTGCAATGGTTTAAAAAAATACATACATACAATCAAAATCAATAGTAGGCCTAGACATTGCCTACTTTCTTGCAAGTCAAAGAATAGTCCTAGTTAAAAATACAAACAAAACCAATTCCAAAACCACGTTCCGGTACCGGGCTAAGAATAAACCAGTGGCTACTGGCTACTGGCTTACCAGAGGGGCAAGTGGCAATGCCCCCCTCAAGTTTGGCCCAGGGGGAGCAAAACTAAGTTAACTAACGTAAGTTAAATATTAATCACAGAATTTCCGTAGTAAATATGCACATACACTTATACAATTTGACAGTCATCTTGGTAAAACAAATATGTGTGCCTGTATTTTTCATCATTACATAAAAAATTAGGTTGAAATTTACTAAAATGGGCCACATTATGTTCATTTTTTTAGTTTTTAGATCGTAGATAGTTGCTGTAAACCATGAGTCCGAGTACAGTTAAAACATGACAAAATAAACTGTAGTTAGTATGGTGATTTTTTTTTGCCTTCAACGAAAGAGCCTCCGGCGGCTGGTGCTTTGCTCACAAAATCTGATAATGGATTTGACCCCGCCCCCCCAACTTTCAAAACATTCCTATGCGCCAGGAATAAACCAACGAGATAACAGCCTATGATGGAGAGAGAATATGACCTACCCCTTGTCTAGCTTTGTCCTCGCTATATTGGGCAGCAACGTCGGGGAACTTCATGCCTCCCTTCAACTTCTCCATGGCTTCCAGCACCTTGGACTGCTTCTCACAGAGGATAACATAGCCTATGATGGAGAGAGAATATGACCTACTATTAGAAGATTATCAGCCGAGTTTGGGATTTTTTTGTTTATTTTTTCGCACAACAGGCTACAAAATTCAGAATATGTTCTCAACACTATGACACATCTCCAGTATAGAAGTAGGCCAAAATTTGTTCACCGGAAGTTGGTCAAAACAAAAGACTAACGCAAACTTTTTGAAAAAAACCTAAAACACACTTAAATATCTGTATCTTTGACATTTTATGGGTTAGAGTCTTGAAATTGGTCTTAAAAGTTGTGAATTAACAATGTCTATTAGAATTTGCAAACAAAATATCAAAATATTGTATTTTAAGAGTCGCAAATTAATAAAAGTGTCAAAAATTACAGTAAAAATGATTTACCAGCACTTTAGTTCAATTTTAAATGTATTTATTGTTGAAATACCAAAGAAAATATTTGCATTGCTATTTAGCCTGATTCTTTGGCTAAACATTGTCGCTGGTCGAACTCTGGAACGTGAACTTCATAGCATCGTTTTTATTATTCCCCGAGTTTCGGTGGCAGCTCCCGCGGCGCTAACCAGGCATAAGGAAGTGTTATTTTCGGGGTACCGATATAGGTAAATAGTGCATTAAATCGGAAATGGTTTTACTTTAAGTCAATGCGGTTAGTGTAGAAATATTGAGGAAGGCTTACTATTGAAGTATATTATATTTTCATTTGAGAAAAACGGCACATATACCTTTATTATGGTATTGCCGGTAATTAATAAGAAATTGCGATCTTTCGCATGTTTAAACGGAATGGTTTGTGATACTTATCAAATCACTGAGACCACGATATTATAGCTATCGAAATACCAAATACACCGTTATAAAGGTTTATGCATCTTCTCCATGTTGCATTAAACCATATGCATCTAGCGTTAATGATTGTCATTTTTGGCCAATATTAGTGAAGCACCGTAATTCATGGAATGTTCTATCATTTTATTTGCCGTAAATAATACTAAATATTTTTTTACAAGATGGCGGACGAAGATCAAAGTCTGAAATTTTTGTCGGTTTAAGGCATCAATGGTGGGGATATTGAGGAGAAAAATAATTTTTTTTCGTAAAAACCTTTAAAGAATAAAAAATAAAAACACAAAATTTTCAAGTTTTGGAATTTTCTATTTTGTTATTTTGGTGCAATTTTTGGTTCATTTTCTAATAATAATCCCCAACTTTTGAGAAATAAACCTTTTCTCATACCAGCATTAGGTAATGACCATTATAAATAATGTTAAGTTGGTCAGTTCAAGGGCGCCGAAATCGTTGGCGGTATGAAAGTATGTTCGTTTTAAAAAACTTTTAGAAAATGTAGTAAGAGGCGGGTTGTTAAATTCCTTTTTTTAATGGTTTTTTACCCTCAACATTAATATATGTACCAGTGCGATGTTATATTGAAAGGGTTTTGAAATGGAACTTATGCTAATTTTAATTATACTTTTTATTTGTATTTTAGTTTCAATGACCAATATGGGTTAATTATATTGTTTATGTCCAAGGATGTATTTTACATAAATATTTACTATGGCGACTGGCACAATGAAAATGTTATTATATATGAGGCAGTCTTTCAATCGAACAGTCTGCTCATGAAGCAACTTGCTTGTTTCAAATTGTTTTATCATAAAAATAAATTGGTTCTTGAGATGCGTTCGCGTTCGACTGTCTAAATGTAGAAGCAGGGTATACTAAATACTTAACACCTTCTGCAGCTCAGCATAAGCATAAGATGACCAGACGTACCGGTTTGACCGGTACAGTAGCGTTTTCAGAACACTTGTACCGGTGTCCCGAGAGACTCATTAAAATGACGTATTTGTACCATTTGCAATTTTGGGTAGAAGTGTCCTGGTATTTTCTTAACTATAGCGTGCATGGAAGGATAATATTTTACTTTAAAAATACACTCCTCTGATTAATACTAATAGTAGAGACAATGAAATAGTTCTTCCACTTCCAAGAAGATAATTAATTTTCTATCGGGGTGTGCGAGTATTATTAATGATTTTGGTGGAGGTGCCGGGTCGTGCACGTGTGTGAAAACGTAAAAATCGTTAGGCCTATACATTTTTGGCGCTACCTTACCAATGCCTTAACTTAGCCATAATAGTAACCTGAGTCTTTTGATACAAATTTATATTCATTTTTGAAGTTTTGAACTATTTTTTGGGCAAAATAATAAAAATTCGTCACTATTATGTTAGTTTTCGACATTTTCATGTAATATCACTTGCTGAATGTCATAGCCTACCCCTAATATTTGTGCTTGATGCTTGACCATTACTAGGAAAACGCTAAGTCCTGCCGCGTTGAAGGATGAGCGTTTCATAGTTTTTTGTTTGCTTGGCATATCTTTACTTTTGCAAGTGCTTTGTTTTGTTGCCTACGCATTGAAGTGATTGTTGTCAAGTTTTTTTGTTTCTTGTCAATTGGTATTATTTACCGTAAAAAACTTGTATTAAAAGCTTTATTTCTATGAATTCTGGCTAAAATTTTTCCACTTTTTTTTTCAAAAGTAGTACATAACCATATCCTTAATGTCCATGTATAATATGAACGTTGTAGCCCCAACCGTTTGGTCAGAATTGGCCAAATGGCACGAAAATATCGCACAAAAAGTCAAAAAACGTATATTAAAAGCTTTATTTCTCTCGATTCTGGCTAACTTTTTCAACTTTTTCTTTCAGAAAGCAATACATCATCATTACCTTAATGTCCATGTGAAATATGAACGTTGTAGCCCCACCCGTTTGGTCAGAATCGGCCCAAATGGCACGAAAATATCGCATAAAAATCGAAAAAAATCGTAAAAGTACGATATTCATGAGAAATATTTCTTCGATTGTACCAAAAAACGTGGCAAGTCTAAGTTCAGAGAAAACGAAGGTCGTGTCAAATTTTCATCAAGATCTCATATGCCGTTTGCCCGGTAGAGAGCGAACAAACAGACGAAAAACAAAAAAAAAACAAAAACAAACAAACAACAACAAAAAAAAAAAAAAAAACGGAGCTAAATTTTTTGGGGGTCGGTGAAATTGAAGTCTTAAAGATATCCCACGCAAACTAAAACCTTTAAAAAGCTCATCCATCAACGCGGCGGACTTTAGCGTTTTCCTAGTAGAAATTAAACGAAGTACTCGGACTCGAATTTGGACTCGATACTCGAGTTATTTTAAGTACTCATTTCGGACTCGACTCGAACCCAAAAACCTGGACTCGCACATAGTGCCATAATAATATTTTTCAGTTACTATTTAATAGAGGTTATAACATTTACCTATGGTTATAACAGTTTACTTTGTAAGTAGGTATACATAATTAATATGTGTATGACTTACTAACTATCTGTATGTGTGTGTTCGTTGCGCAATTGTCAAATCGTTGAATCGATTTTGGTAACATTTTAATTCAAATTACTTGAGAAATTGTAAGTCTTTTTCCCAATCTACAAACGTACTAAGAACAAAATGTTTGATTTCACGTTATAAAAATCGCCTAATTTTATGTATACGCGAGTTTTTTTAAAGTTTCACCCAATATCCGGGGACCAATATTGAAGAAGCTGTTTTAACTTGTACAAAAATGTCACCAATATATCGACTGGCGCTGCCTTCGGCCCGAAAAGACTAGTTATTTGGAATTCCAAGAAACGGTAACTGCGGAACTTCTGTAACATCATAAAGGCACACTGCAGAAAGACGGTGCCGTCCCCCGCTTCGTTTGCAAGGACGCCATTTCGTTGAGATGATTCCTCCTACTGGCAATGAGCAACACCCGTCGCGTAGAAAGTGTAGTATGCAAGAAGCATGGGCAGTCGGAAGGAAACTAGCTACATGTGTCCTGACTGTGATGACATCGCCCTGTGTATTTTGACCTACCACACCATGAAAGACTTCTAGGCTTCTATGGCTTCTCTTGTCATAATATATTATTTCATCATATTCATGCTTGCTCGTAGTACGCATGAACTCTATTGGTTATGTCTTCCCACAAATGTATTTTTCTCTCTTAGTCTGCTCGTATTATTTCTGACCGACAATACGCTTGAACTCTGGGGGTTTAACCTTTCCACAAACAAAAATGGCCCCATTTTGGTTTTAAAAAGGCCTTATTTTGGGTTTACTTTCCTTGGCGTTGGTTATGGGCTTTTTACTTATTATTAACCACATTGAAATAATAAATAATACATTTCCCTTTTACAACGTTTTTGAATGTGTTTCCCTGCCATTTTATTTTAGTTTTAGTGCTCCTTTATTTCTAATTAAGTTTTTTAAGGTTTTTGTTTTGATTTTAGATAGTCTGGTTGGTGACTCAAAATAATTATTCATAACTGTAGTCTATTGCATGCTGGAAAATGCTATAGTTGATTTACTAAATAATATGTCTGTATTTTATTTAATCGTTTCATTTTTTAGGTGACATAAGCAAGACCTTACAAATAAGTCATGCTTTGATTTGGTTGACCTAGTGGCTGGTTTAGTACATATAGGTGGATAAAGATTGATAATTTTAACAATGCAACCATGTGCTAATAAGAGACTTTTTTGAACAGGTAAATTGTTAGAAATAAAACATGTTGGACTATTCACTGTTCTTTATATTATTACAAATAATTAAATTCATAGTCAAACATAGTCCAACGTGTTTTATTTCTAACTGCTTACAAAATCTTCAATGTGAGTTAAAGGGTTATTATTAGAAAATGAACCAAAAAATTGCAACAAAATATAAAAAATAGAAAATTCCAAAACTTGAAATTTTGTGTTTTTATTTTTTATTCTTTAAGTTTTTCACGAAAAAAAATAAATTTTCTTCTCAATATCCCCACCATTGATGCCTTAAAACCGACAAAAATTTCAGACTTTGATCTCGTCCGCCATCTTGTAAAAAATATTTAGTATTATTTACGGCAAATAAAATGATAGAACATTCCATGAATTACTGTGCTTCACTAATATTGGCCTATTATGACAATCAATAACGCTAGATGGATATGGTTTGATGCAACATGAGAAGATGCATAGACCTTTACAACGGTGTATTTGGTATTTCGATAGCTATAATATCGTGGTCTCAGTGATTTGATAAGTTTACGAAAACCATTCCGTTAAACATTGGAAGATCGCATTTTCTTATTAATTACCGGCAATACCATAATAAAGGTATATGTGCATTTTTCTCAAATAAAAATAAAAATATACTTCAATAGTAAGCCTTCCTCAATATTTCTACACTAACCGCATTGACTTAAAGTAAACCATTTCCGATTTAATGCACTATTTTACCTATATCGGTACCGCCGAAAATAACACTTCCTTTTGCCTGGTTAGCGCCGCGGGAGCTGCACCGAAACTCGGGAATAATAAAAACGATGCTATGAAGTTTCACGTTTCCAGAGTTCGACCAGCGACAATGTTTTAGCCAAAGAATCAGGCTAAATAGCAATGCAAATATTTTTTGGTATTTCAACAATAAATGCATTTAAAATTGAACTAAAGTGTGGTAAATTATTTTTAATGTAATTTTTGACACTTTTTATTATTTGCGACTCTTAAAATACAATATTTTGATATTTTGTTTGCAAATTCTAATAGACATTGTTAATTCACAACTTTTAAGACCAATTTCAAGACTCTAACCATATAAAATGCCAAAAATACAGATATTTAAGTGTGTTTTAGGTTTTTTTCACAAGTTTGCGTTAGTCTTTTGTTTTGACCGACTTCCGGTGAACTAATTTTGGCCTACTTTATACTGGAGATGTGGTCATAGTGTTGAGTAACATATTCTGAAATTTGTAGCCTGTTGTGCGAAAAATAAACAAACTTCTACAGTTGAAGAGCTAGCCGTTTGATAATCTTCAGCTATACCCCTTGTCTAGCTTTGTCCTCACTATATTGGGCAGCAACGTCGGGGAACTTCATGCCTCCCTTCAACTTCTCCATGGCTTCCAGCACCCTTTGGGCTGCTTCTCACAGAGGATAACATAGCCTATGATGGAGAGAGAATATGACCTACCCCTTGTCTAGCTTTGTCCTCGCTATATTGGGCAGCAACGTCGGGGAACTTCATGCCTCCCTTCAACTTCTCCATGGCTTCCAGCACCTTGGACTGCTTCTCACAGAGGATATGGCGGACCTGGAAGACGGATACTAGTTAGTTAGGCCTATAGTACCTACACTAGCCTCACGCTGACAATTGGCATCAGTGGCGTAACTAGGCCTACAGCTCCACGAACCCCAGGCTGCAAGATTTATTTTCGGCCCTCCTCAACCCCGCTTAATTCTTTCCAGGAGGGAGCAAAATTTTTTTATTAATCTTCCTACCTGTGCTCCTACAATGCTCAAAGTGTAAATAACTAGGAAAACGCTAAAGTCCCGTCGCGTTGTTGAGCGAGCACCGGTACGTGCAACACGACCCGAGTACGACATTCTCATAATGTTACATACCAATAAGTCTTTAAGGTCTTGACCGATTTAGCTGAAAATTGTAAAATAGGAGAGAATGTTGTACTTATTGACCCTGCCAAAATTTCATAACGATCAGGACATCTTTTTTAATACAACCAACGATCGGATTTTGTTCAAAAACTATACAGCAATCCGCATAGGTGGTATGTACATGTGTGCAAAATTTCAGGTCGATCAGAGAAACGGTGCGACATATTTTAATTTTTAATTTATTTTTTATTATTTTTTTATTGCGCTCAAATTTCACACAAATAGACCTAGGCTATATAATTCAGAAATTAAGGTTCTGTGAAAAAAATCATTACAATCGGATAAAGCATGTAGGTGTTATAAGTCAAAGAATGTTAAAAAAAATTTAAAAATCGTAAAATTGTGATTTTCATGAAAATTATTTTTCGATTGCGGTCAAATTTCACACGAATATATAAATTCGTAAAATTAAGGTTCTGTGAAAAAATCATTACAATCGTAGAAAGCATGTAGTTTGTTAAAAGCCGAAGAAAGTTTTAAAAAATAAAAAAAATCGTAAAATTGCAATTTTCATTAGAAATAACTTTTCGATTGCGCTCGAATTTTACACGAATATATAAATTCATAAAATTAAGGTTCTGTGAAAAAATCATTACATTCAGATAAAGCATGCATAAGCATATAAAGCATAAGTTAAAGAAAATTTTAAAAAATCAGAAAAAATCGTAAATTGCGATTTTCATAAGAAATAATTTTTTGATTGCGCTCAAAAACATGGCAGTTCTTGGTTCAGAGATTTCGAAGGTCTCCATAAAATTTTATCGCAATTTTGGAGTATCGGTTTAGCCGGAATCGTGCTAACAGACACAACACACAATAATACAGAAAAAAAAAACATTCCGGATTTTTTTCTCCAGTGTAGTAGAATGGAATCTTCGCTACGCTCGCTACGCTCATCCAACAATAATAATGTACAAATTGTAACTGGAATATCCGGAACAGTAACTGTAATATATAGCGCTATTTCATGGGAAGTAAGTTGGCATACCTGTATAATTTAAAACGTACCATGTACACTCTGCACTCTGGTGGTGAATAAAGGAAGAATAGCAGCATGGGAACTTGACGTCTTATCGGTAACCTTCTTCCTACATTCTTGTCTAGTATTATAGTTACATATTCGTAAAGAATACATTACAAATTGGCGACGATGTAAATACTAATTATGGATAGTAAATCTACCATAAAACCGTTTTATGCGCACGGGGATGCTTTCCCTGATCGCCGGTCCGGGGGCACAAATGGGTTTTCGTTCCTTAAA
>JAMZAV010005489.1:0-116314 GCA_024449915.1 Sweltsa coloradensis | reverse complement strand
TGTTTAAAACCCAGAGTATGGACGAAGTAGAATTCAAACTGCGAGAAGAATACCAATCTTGGAGCAGAAATTGAATTTTAAAACTGCAGAATACACCACACAAATTAAAAATTTCCCCGCAAGAAGAGTGAAGACAAAGGTTCGGCTATGGAAGGACAGACCCAAGCATCAAGAACAAATACAATACTTAATTCACAGCTTGACGATGCAGAAAGGGATTGAAAACAAAAAAGTCAAAAACATTTTAGCCAAATTATAAATTGAAGCGTGAAAAAATTTAAAGAAGATTTTGTTTGCATTAGATGGTGACTTTAGAACCCAAAATTTCTGTTCTTAGAGCAGCAATTGCAGAAACAAAGGGAGGATCACTTACATTGCTGGAAGAAAAAGGAAACAAGAAATACAAACTTTGAAGCCCACCTTCAGATGGTTTCTTCCGGGACATACTAGTAGTGAATCACCGAAACCTAGAAGTAAACCTCCGGGTAGTTGGAACGGGAGACACGTTATGGTAGTCTTTCCCGTTGGGCGGAGTTGTGAGAGGGCTGGGACCGATTGGAGGAGGAGAGAAGTCCCACATGTACATTATGCTAGAGCTTCGCGACGAGACGTATGCAAATTCAAACTTGCGCAAATCGAAAGTACAGCTTAGACGTGTGCGCTGAGGGGGGCTGCAGCGTTAAGTTTCAGGTAGAAAGAGAGAAATACAGAGACAGAATAAACTTTCTTCAAGAAGAGGTTCCAGGTTAATATGCTTTAACTCCATAATTAGCCATTTAAAACTAGAGTTTAGGATTAACTGCCCAAATAATTGATGCTTATTTTACGTATCTATGAGGATTTACAATTTATTGCAATTTACGAAATTCAACTTTTATTAAATAAATTACATTAAGATTGTTGATTATCATTAAACCCCATGAAAATAGCATCATCAAAAAATTTGCAATTTACTAGATATATATATATACATAATATGACATTTCACCTTGCAACATTTAGTTTAATTGAAAAAAAACATTACAAACTTAAAAGTTAGTCAAATAGTACATGCAGTTCAATTTTAAAAATATTTATAGTGAATCATGCCAAATCAACTGGGGCCTACTATTTAGTATTTACAGGGAAAATCGGCAAGCATTGTCCTTTGTGCAAAAATGAGCAACACCTCAAATTTGAGCATAAAATTTGAGTAGGTAGTAAACATTAGTAAAACTATCAAAAGTTGGTCAAATAAGCTCTAAAACCAGTTTCTGCATTTTAAGAAATTAACACCATTGTGTACGAACTGGATGAACTTCAAAATCCCCAATGAAATTAGCATGGGAACGCTTGATTCGAGACAAAAATATGCGTCCGTACTTTTCAAACTACGCCTAATTTTTTTATGATCGAGATTAATTTTTTGTGCATACTCAGAAACGTGATCCCAATAAATTGTACATGGCCATTTTTGTTAATTTTGGTCCTGTTGGTCAAAAGCAATCTATAAATACGACCAAAAATTGCAATTTTGTATCGAAGTTGAGGGCTTGCACAAAAATCGGGACTTATATAAAAAAGGGCATGCACGAGAAAATAAAAAATCTAGTTTTCTGTGGGTGGGTGAAAACTGTATAAGAAAATGTTGATTTCCCTCGAGTAATTTGAAAAGTACGAAAGAAACTGCACTCTAGACGCTGAGCATCCGCACGCAAGCCTCTTAAAAAACCTAGTTCAAACAAAATTTTATGGTACCTCCCTACCAAAATTAATTATGATGTTTATTTTAAAAATAAAATGCAGAAAGGGTTTGTTAAAAAAAGGGCATAGCCCAAATCACATTAGTAGGCCAATGCCTTACAAGTTACAATACAACCTACTAAACAATATAAATAATAAAAAAACAAACATTGATAGAATAAGCATGCAAAAACCTTTTTAAGTGCAAGAGAACGTGTGGGATGTATGTGCAGCCTGCTTGCAAGTGTGTGATGAAATTATAGCAAATGATGTTAATGGCAAATGGGCATGTTTCTTTGGAGGATTTAGCATAAAAAATATAGTCAAGTTACAACAGGAAAATAGTGTCTTGGTGGGATTTAAAATTATTTTTTGATTCTGTTACATGGGTCTCCACTGGGAAATCATTCTAAAAACCTGTAGCTATGAAAGTAGAATCCGTGTTGATAGGACGTTTCATTGATTGGACCGACTGGTATTTTTTAAATTTCTGAATTGTACTAATTAAATTTACTAATAATTCCACCTTCGGGAGTGTTTCCCGAATAACCAGATCAAGAAATAAACTATTTTTGATATTTCACTCACAGGTTGGAGCGATGCAAGTCCGAGAAGGAGCAAACTGGAATACTTGAAGAACGTTGTGTTGAGTTTTCTCACCTCAACGGATCCGTTCGAAACAACATATGCTTTAAAGCCATCGCTGCAGTCTTAAAATTCAGCAGGCAGAGCTGGAAAGAGTGAGCAGTACTCAAAATTACCAATAAACTGATTAAAAACACATGTACTATAAGATTGTAAGTAGAATGTTCCCATTCAGATGTAATAATATGTACAGTGACATAAATGTGAATGTTTTATATTTTTGACTTGAGATTGTTGGATGAGCTCGGTCCACCTCTTTTATGTTAAATGTCCATTTAAATTTTAAACATTGCCGGATCACCAAATTCAGTGTATTTCCACATCTACATACGGACCACTTTTAGACATCAATTTTAACACTTAAATCTTTGGAAAATTTCTAACAAATGAGATAGGTACACATGTGGTGAACACTGAACAGAGTCTTTTTTATTTATTTATTTAAACGTCTATCCTATTCAGTTATAAAAACTGATTTCGAAGGAGGACAACTAAATAAATCTAATCACATAGATGCAGACACAACAATGAACTACAGTTAAGTAAAATATTTGACATAGTAATATTACAAAATGCATTAAATAAATCACAACAATTTGGTAACAAATAAAAAATATATTAAATGCAATCAATTAATGAATCAAAATAAAAAACTTAAAACATTTAAATTCAGTAGTTTTCTTTTTTTAAAAACAAGCTTTGAAAATAACTACAAAAAATTCTATTTAGTGGCCTATGGTCAGTTTACCAGAAGGGAAAAAATAACATGTTTTGAAAATGTGCTCTGATCACGACAAACACAGATTCTAACAATTTAAGTGCAAACCACGAACCGCGTAGGATAGTGATGGCAAACCTCTATGAAAAATGGGGTCATTTTTTCATGTTACTGCAGGATTTAACTGTGTATTCCACTCTGTATTCTACCCACATATTTGTGAAGGTTGAAGTTGAGTTGAATTTTCCAATTATATAAATAGAAGTATATTTTTAACAGTGTCAAACCCATGGCAAATCAGTGCATTTTAGAGCAAACACAAAGTGGTCAAATTATTATTTTCAATGTAGCTAATCTCTCTTTCTAAAACAGACTTTCTTAGTAGCCATTCAATCGGAAATTTTTGCCGTAAATGATAATGAAGTAATAAATTACAAAATGTCCTGTACAAGTTATTTAGTGTGGAATGTGTAGTGAATGTTTTATTTTTTTTTTTTAAATAACATCTTCCAGTTACGTTTATATTTGACAAACATTAACGTAGGCCTAAAATTTTAAAACTGCAAAGGTGGATGTACTTTCATTTGTCTTAATTGCATTGAAAATTCTAAAAAAAAAAAAATTTAAAATTGGGAAATTTTAAGTGAATAATTATTAATATACTAGGCAAGATCAAGCAACCTCCGATACCAACATAGGGAAAAAGGTGAGTTTACTCTAAAATATTTTTTTTTATGGGGAGGGGGTGACAACAAGGAGGGAGCCCAGATATTTATATTGCACGAGGGGGGGGGGGGGCTTGAAGTTAAGTTAAGCCCCTTACATTTTTGTTTTAAAATGCGCAAATGTAGAAGGGTACATGATCTTGGTCCTTCTTTAGATCTCATTGCTTTTTAATGTGCAAGTTTCAAGGTTTGGCTGTATTTTAAGTTTTTTGTATGTGTGGGATCCCATTACTTTTCAATTCATTGCAAAATTATTTTTGTAAATTAGAATGATTTATATAATGTAGTATTAATTGCTATGGTAATGCCAATTAAAAATAGAATGTAAAATATCTGAGCCCAAAGACTTGCTTTAGTACACATTGTAGGTGATTGTCAAGTTGTATTGTTTACTTGTTTATTATATACCTGTAAAAAGGCTTATATTAAAACCTTTTGATGCCTTCCAGCTAACTTTTCAACTTTTCTTTCAAAGGGGTTTTATTCTACATCATCACCATGACCTTAATGTCCATGAGCATTTTAGCCCCACCAGTTTTTTGGTCAGAATTGCTTGTAATTTGTCAAATGACAAATTTAAATAACATCCTTAAAGTGATTTGAGTATATGATTCAACCAATTTTTCACCCAGAAAGGAATTATTGTACCCCAAACAAATTAGGCATGTGTTGTCAAGTACCCAAATCCCCCTGATTAAGACAGTTTTTAAGTTCAAAACACATTTGATGAGGGTGGTCGACACCCATAAAACATTTCAACTCTTCTTGCTGTATATGGGCCCGAGAGTGTTAGCGCACTGCAGCTTGGCTTTTGGTGCCTTATCGGGCAGCTAGACTAACATAGTAGGAACCCTACCCCTATACTTACAATACACAAACAATATACCTACACTACACACCACTCCTAAATGATGTCATTGTTGACATTTTCACTAATCTCCATAGCGAGTGAGATGGGAGTTTATACTGTGTTTTAGATGCACGTCATTAAGTAGACGTCATAATAATAATATACAGTACGGTACCTACTTACTTTGTGCAGTCTTCACTAGCAGTTTGGGACTTTGGAATATGGAAAAACATTCAAGATTTTCAAAATCTCTCTGTAAAAACTGTCAAATACCTCTCCTTTACAGCAAGGCAAAGACATTACCAACTGTAAACAGCTACAAGTGTACAAGACAAAATCGTCGAACCGAGGGCATTCGGCAATGGCTAAGTTAATTCCCTCATTTTCATTATATTTGAGGTTACTACATGTTTGACTATAATAAAAAATAACAAAGGTTATTCTTCAAAAATGGACAAGGAATTAATAAATTTTTTGATGGTTTTTCTTGAAAAAAATTTCTGATCAACGTGAACAATTTTGTGGAAGATGATAGGTAATTATTTACAAAGAAGTCATGGGTGTCGAGTTTCCTTGCCTTGGGGGGGGGGGGTCTCATCATACTATAATATGGGGTATATTATGCTCATATACAAAAACACTTTTTAAACAATGAGCAGTAGGTTAAAACTTTATAGCATTCTAAAGAGTTTTTCTGCTTTTCTTTTTGTAAGGATGCCCGCTGCAGAGAAACTCATCAGTAAAGAAATGCAAATTTTGTCTGCAAAGTTACGTATAAATCACAAATTACTGGCTGCTGGAAATGCTCTCCCCAAAAATATCTAGAAGGCTAATTTTGGATTAATGAAATAGAAAATAAAATATTAGCTTCGTTCCCAAAAATGCTTATCCCTACATTTAATGAACTAAACACTGCAGCTATCAAAGTGTGCCTAATCCAAGGGCTGGACTAGTCCGCCGCGGAAAACAATGAAAGTGTTCATTTCATTACCTCCAAAATAATCCATTTATGAACATAATACTACTATTCATCTGTTTTTTTGTATGAAGTATATGTAGTCATTAAGTGCAGTACAGTATGTCAGTGCCAAGTATGACGGGGCCACGAAAATATTGATGTTAGTTTTCGGGATCCGGTCACCGTTGCCGAGCGTGCCGACATTTATAAAGAAGAACAAGACTGTGTGCCAGTCAAATTTTCATCTGTTACTTGCCAAATTACATAAGCCCGCTCATTGTTATGTTATTGGATGAGCGTAGCGAGCGAAGCGAAGATTCCATTTCACTACACGGGAGAAAAAAAATCCGGAATTTTTTTTTTTTCTTTCTTTCTTTTTTTTGTATTTTTGTGTGTCTGTTAACACGATTCGGCAAAAACCGATACTCCGATTGCGATGAAATTTTATGGAGGCCTCCGAAATCTCTGAACTTAGAAGCCACGTTTTTTGAGCGCAATCGGGAATTTTTTCTCATAAAAAACGCAATTTTACGTTTTTTTTCCGATTTTAAAAAATTTCTTATAACACCTACAGCTTTATCCGATTGAGATGATTTTTCACAGAACCTTAATTTTATGAATTATATATTCGGTGAAATTGAGCGCAATCGAAAATTTTCCCCATGAAAACCGCAATTTTACGAAATTTTTTTAATTTTTTAAAACATCTTCGACTTGTAAAAAACCTACTAGACCGAGAGCAGTGACAGTTTCTATTACCTTTATAAGGTACATATGTTTTACTATTGGAATATATGCGGATTTATATGAGATTTTACAAAACCCGCGTCTACGCGCTAACTCGGGGGCGTTGGGCCTCATTGGGGCCCCCAAAAAAGACCAAAAAGGGCCGTATATTTCCTCATAAGGTACATGATGAGACTAAACGCCATTATATGCGGAAACTTGTCTGGAGTTTGGGAACCATAACGTAAGACGCCCTACTAGGGGGCCTTTACCGAACCAGACGCCCCTAAAAAGGGCCCAAAAGGCCTCATTTAAGGTACATGATTTAAACCAAGGCCATTTTGTGGCTGTGATGTGTACAGATTACGAATATATATAATAAAACGCGTTTTTGGGGGGCTTTTTTGCGTTTCAGACGCCCTTTTGTGAAAAAGTGCCCTTTTTAACAGACGAGGTACACACTTGAAAATGGTGTCAAACGAACCGGGATGATGTACAGAGTTCAAAAATGTATAACAACCATGAAATTTTAGAGGGGACTTACACCCAAAATACGCCCCCAAAAAGGGCCAAAAATGGTCATCTATTACCTCATAAGGTACATGATTGAAATAAACGCCATTTTGTTCTTTGATGTGTGCAGATTACGAATATTTTATAATAAGACGCGTTTTTGGGGGCTTTTTGCGTTTCAGACGCCTTTTTGGGAAAAAGGGGCCATTTTTTATCCGACGAGGTACACACCTGAAAATGGTTCTAACGATCCAGGATGATGTCTTGAGTTCAAAAATAAAAACAACATTACTCTGAGAGGACCCCCACACCAAAAACGCTACAAAAAATGCCCAAAATAGCCATGTTTTCCTCATAAGGTAGTACATGGTTGAAACAAATGCCATTTGTGTGCACGTTTGGTGCACACATAACGATTTTTACTAGGAAAACGCTTAAGTCCCGCCGCGTTGTTGGATGAGCGTAATTGGCATTGAGCTGCATGCCATGTTTATGCAGATTTTCTGTTTTTCTGTGAAAAAATTATTACTTAGTCGAAGATTTTTTAAAATTTAATTAAAATTTAAATAAGAAATTTACTTTATATTTTTATTAACTTTAAAAAAATTAAAAAATCGTAAAATTGCGATTTTCATAAGAAATAATTATTCGAATGCGCTCAAAATTTACACGAATATATTAATTCATAAAATAAGGGTTCTGTGAAAAAATCATTACAATGGGATAAAGCATGTAGGTGTTATATGTCAAAGAATGGTTTTAAAAATGGAAAAAAAAACTGTAAAATTTCGATTTTCATGAGAAATAATTTTTCGGTTGCACTCAAATTTCACAAAGAATATCTTAATTCATTAAATTAAGGTTCTGTGAAAAAATCATTACAATCGGGTTAAGCATGTAGGGGTTGTATAAGTCGAAGAATTAAAAAAAATCGAAAATAAATCGTAAAATTGCGATTTTTATGAGAAATAATTTTCCGATTGTGTAAAAAAAGTGGCAGTTCTAAGTTTAGAGATTTTTGAAGACCTCTATAAAATTTCATCGCAATCGGAGTATTTGTTTAGCCGGAAAACGTGTTAACAAACGACAAAAATACAGAAAAAAAAAAATTCCGGGAAATTTTTTCTCCAGTGTATGAAATGGAATCTTCGCTTCGGGGTCATCCAATAAGATATTTCTTAGTGGGGGGGGGTGGGGGGGATATTTTGTGCTTTTGACTCCTTTTTGTGATATATGTCTCTTTTTTATCGGACGAGGTACATACCAAAATTGAAAAAATTGCATATTTTTTATATTTTAAACCCAGGTTCCTTTTTCAACAAAAAAATTGACTCCCTTTTTCTGTTACTTTATCACCTATATAGTATAGTACGGTATAATGTATATAGTTAATTAAACAAATCAGTCTAAAAGTGCACTGTGAAAAGGGTTTTAAAAGATTATGAAATTTTAATTTGTCAATTAATCTTCAATTTACCGATGTATCAAACTATGTTTGATTTTTTTTAAATATGCTCTATACAACCAGCTTTGTAAAAAATGTCACGGATATAATAAGATATTGACATACATAGCTATTAATATCCAGTAGCCATAGCGTTAGATTATATATTTTTACCTACAACCGTTTGTGACATATTATTATTGTGTTACACTATCACTCTTAGTCTTAGTGATGCCTGCAATACCCTTCGTACTCAGAGTCTGAATGATCATGATAGTGATTTCATTTGGGTTTAAAAAAGGGCGCGTCAACCGTTAGGTCATAATGCTCCACTCCACTCTAGCCTGGGGGATGTGAGAAGGAAAGACCCGAGCTGGGGGTTCATCATCATCGTCTTTGTCATCGTTCGTGTTGTCATTGTTTTGGCGGCGGGCTTGAGGTCTTCGTGGGGGGGGGGGGGATACCCGACTACTTCTCTAGAGCTCGCCTCTAGAAATCGCCGAGAGAAATACTTGCTAGCTGATGTTTGCGAGATGGACTCCTATATTCTAACCCGGGCCAAGACGGATGATCAATGGATGTGATTTCATCTAGTGATGGGGGTGACATAAGTCCCCAAAGAACCATTGAATGTGTTCCGGCCTCTTATCTAGCCACTGCTTTATGGTGGAAAGGCCTAGGCTTATGTAATAAAATACTTAAATTGCAGTATTTGATACAAGATAAACACTTCTCACTACTTTCAAAAGTTTACTAAAAGTTTAAATATGTTAAATCGTTTGATCCAAGTGCAGCAAACACAACTGAATATGCACTTAAATTATTTTCAAGAAAAGAAAATTGGCGGCTTACTCTTTCTTGTGAACGTGAAATCACATCCAGAGGAGCATAAGACCTAGTAAGCGGGATGGCACTAGTAATAATGGAGACACAGCAACTGCAGAGATGACATTTTAAGTTTCCCTCGTGTTGATCTCATTCTTTACGTAGAGCGATAGCCTCACATTTGTCAGTTGGGTTTGCGAATCACGTTTGCCTGGGATGGAAGTTAAAATGATAAACCTTTCTAGATTTGGCTTCGACGTCGTTAACACTTTTTTTTATTTTTTCGAGAACTTTACGACATTTACACTTTTGTACAAGTCTACAGGTAGCATAAGACCAGTCTTGTGCAAGTTCTTCAAAATAAAAAAGTTTGAAAGTTAAGACTGACTTTGCAAAAAAAAGGAAATAAAAAACACGTTCTCATCCGGGTCGTCCCTCTAAAAAGGTAGGAACTTACACAAAATACCTTTGTTCCTTTTAAGTTAACCTTCGATATTTTGTTAACTATAAAAAAATATCGTAAAAAATTACCAAAAAAAATCCCCTCTAAGTTAGGTAACTGTACATTAAATCGGAAGAACGGGAGGAAGTCCCATAAAACGTATAAGTTTATTTTAATGTTGTGTTTCAGTTAGTCAAGGTTTTGGGATGGATTTAGTTGAAAATAATAATTATAATCTGTACTCCTAAAATTGGGGTTTGTAATTACAAGAGTGACTGGGTAGACTGTAAATACGAATTTATTTAATATTTACTATATCGATAGGAGATTTTGTGTGTTTTTTCATACAACTTTTCTTAAAACGTATGTAGAAAGGAACACGTTCCTACAAAAGGTCCTCAAAAAAAGTATCGAATTCGTTGAAGGCGATTTCAACCAAGGCGCTTTGGCGTGCGTGATATACGTAGTCAATAGGCTTGTTCGTTCGCGGACCTAGTGTTAACACTCAAAAAGTCAGTGTCTACACTTTACACTGGCTTCTAGGCTAGTGTTATGAGTGCCAGTTTTAAAACTGAGCGAACAAAACGGACCAATCAACCAAAATGGCTCATTTCACAAAAGTGTGTACGAACGAAACAAACCTACTAGGTTTGGTGTTGAAATGAGCCATTTTTGGTCCGTTCGGTCGCTTCAGTGTTAAAAATGGCACTCAAACACTAGCCTAGAAGCCAGTGTAAAGTGGAGACACTGACTTTTTGAGTGTTTAAACACTAGGTCCGCGAACGAACAAACTATTGGCGCAATAAACATAAGCAGGCGGATCATTGTTACACCACTCTATTACGCACTGACATTTATTTATTTGCTAAGCAAAGGATTCATCCCATAGTTATTATTCTTTAGGTCTCTTTCCATTTGAACTTCAATCATTTTGCCAGCAGCACGTGCTTTCTTTCGTTTTTCTCCTTCTAAAGCAAATGTATCCATTTTAAAAGTT
Source organism: Sweltsa coloradensis (assembly GCA_024449915.1). Classification (NCBI taxonomy): domain Eukaryota; kingdom Metazoa; phylum Arthropoda; class Insecta; order Plecoptera; family Chloroperlidae; genus Sweltsa; species Sweltsa coloradensis. Next base: position 105,749 of record JAMZAV010005489.1, on the reverse strand, counting down.
TTGTACCTAATCGGATAAAAAGGGGTCCTTTACCACAAAAGGTGTTGAAACACAAAATGGCTCTGTCAAAGTCGTTTGTAAATATTTGTAATGGGGTGCACCAAACGATGCAAAAAATGGCAAATTTGTTTACACCTTATGAGGAAAACATGGCTATTTTTGGGGATTTTTGTAGCGTTTTTGGGGTGGGGGGTCCTCTCAGAGTAATGTTGTTATATATTTTTGAACTCAAGACATCATCCTGGATCGTTAGACACCATTTCAGGTGTGTACCTCGTCGGATAAAAAATGGCCCCTTTTCCCAAAAAAGGCGTCTGAAACGCCAAAAAGCCCCCCCAAAAAGCGTCTTATTATATATTCGTAAACTGCACACATCAATGAAACAAAATGGCGTTTATTCCAATCATGTACCCTTTTGAGGTAATAGTCCGACCATTTTTAAACCCTTTTTGGGGGCGTATTTTGGGTGTAAGGTCCTCTAAAGTAGGTTGTTATACATTTTGACTCTGTACATCATCCCCATTCGTTTGACACCATTTCAAATGTGTAAATCGTCCCGTTAAAAAAGGGCCCTTTTTCACAAAAAGGGCGTCTGAAACGCAAAAGCCCCCAAAAACGCGTCTTATTATATATATTCGTAATCTGACACATCACAGCACAAAATGGCGTTGGTTTTTAAACATGTACCTTATGAGGTAATAGAAGGCCTTTTGGGGCCCTTTTTAGGGGCGTCCCGGTTTGGTAAAGGCCCCCAAGTAGGGCGTCTTACGTTATGGTTCCAAACTCGAGACAAGTTTCCGCATATAATGGCGTTTAGTCTCTCATGTACCTTACTAGGAAACGCTCAGTTGGACGCGTTGATAAGCGAGCACGTGCTATAAGCTAGACCCACATTGCACGTTTTTTAAAATTTTAAATTTGCGACGTTCGCTGTCCACAGGGCCATGTTTCCCAAAATTATTTTTTATTTGCCAAGGTATTTGGGACCTAAACCGTGTGTAACCTTTACTTTGTGGATAAATCCACCGCCATCTAGAGGACCTTGACTCCTCGGGAAAACTATTTAAAATCTTTGTTGACAATAAAAGAAATGCTTCCTCGAAAGTATTTTGATTACTTCTAGGTGGCAGTGCATTAGAATCTTCGCGCGTCTTTTTGTTGCCATGGCAACGTTACTTTTGTTATAATGTAATTTCCATCTACACTACTTATCGGATCAAAATAAAATAACATATTCGTGACCGGACGGACATTCTAAATGATTTGGCTATCTCAGATTTTGTCGCCGTTAGTTTTGAAAAAAAAAAATTTCGATTAACTTTTTAAAGTAACTTTTTAACTTTTTAAACGATTTTGCACAAAAACTAATGGGATTCATCGAGAACGAAGCTTGGGATGGTCAAATTTTAACTCGATCCGAGCCTCCCTTCGAACGTTATGGCGAGACATACAAACAAAAAAACAAACAAAAAAAACAAAAAAAAACAAAACCAGTGACTAATTTTTCCGGCAGAGTCAAATGGAAACCCCGCTTCGCTCGCTTAATGAGGTAATAGACGGCCCTTTTGGCCTTTTTTTGGGGCCCAATGAGGGCCCAACGCCCCCGAGTTGGCGCGTTAGACGCGGGTTTGTTAAGCGAGCGAAGCGAGCATTTCCCTTTGACTCTGCCGGAAAAAATAGTCAGTTTTTTTTTTTTTTTTTTGTTTGTTTTTTTTTTTGTTTTTTTGTTTGTATGTTTTGCGATAGCGTTCGATCGGTGGCTCGGATCGAGTTGAAATTTCACCATCCGCAAGCTTTGTTCTCGATTTAATGCCATTAGTTTGTGGCAAAATCGTTCAAAAGTTTCATTAAGTTTAAACGAAAGTTTTTTTCAAACTTCACGGCGACAAAATCAGAGATTGCCAAATCATTTAGAATGTCCGTCCGGTCACGAATATGTTAATTTTATTTTTATCCGATAAGTAGTGTAGATGGAAATTACATTATAACAAAGTACGGTTACCATGGCAACGGAAAGTCGTGCAGCTTTTTGGCTCATGATAGCGGTCGAAAGGGGGCTCGGATCGAGTTGAAATTTTCACCATCCGAAGCTTTTTCTCGATTGAATGCCATTAGTTTTGTGGCAAATCGTTCAAAAACTTTAAAAAATTACATTAAAGTTAATTCGAAAGTTTTTTTTCAAACTCAACGGCGACAAAATCTGAGATAGCCAAATCATTTTGAATGTCCGTCCGGTCACGAATATGTTAATTTTATTTTGATCCGATAAGTAGTGTAGATGGAAATTTCATTATAACAAAAGTAACGTGCCATGGCCAACGAAAAGCGCGCGAATTTCTAATGCACGCCACCTAGAAGTAATCAAAATACTTTCGAGGAAGCAGTCTTTTTAATTTTCAACAAAGAGTTTTAAAAGTTTTCCCAAGGAGTCAAGGTCCTCTAGATGGCGGTGGATTTTAAAGTAAAGATTTAAACACGGGTTTACCCAAATACCTTGGCAATAATAAATAATACTGGAAACGCGAACGTCGTAAATTTTAAAATTTAAAAAAAATGTGCAATGTGGGTCTAGCTATAGCACGTGCTCGCTTATCAACGCGTCCAACTGAGCGTTTCCTAGTAAAATCTCATATAAATCCGCATATTATATTCCAATAGTCAAACATATGTACCTTATGAGGTAATAGTAACTGTCACTGGCTCTCCGTCTATACATGCTTTATCCGATTGTAATGATTTTTTCAAAGAACCTTAATTTTATGAATTAATATATTCGTGTTAAATTTGGGGCGCTATCCAGTAAATATTTCTTATGAAAATTGCAATTTTACTTTTTTTCTAAATTTAAAATTACGATTAATTAAAATTTAAATATTTAAATTAATTTTTAATTAAATTTTAATTAATTTTTTTTAAATGCGACTTAGTTCTGATTTTTCCAGAACAACAGAAATTCCGCATAACACATGGCAGCTCAATGCACCAATTACGCTCATCCAACAACGCGGCGGGACTTAAGCGTTTTCCTAGTATTATGTACATGATAATGATTGTTACATTGTAACACTCGTTGAAGAGGTAATTAATTTTATACTTAAGAATGAGATTATAGAAAAATCACATAAATTTATTTCACTTTTCACCGGTCATTTAGAATTAATTTTATATAAATAGGTACTAATATAAAAATTTCTTAGTTAATGTATCGAAGTCCATTTAAAGGGGGGATTTTCACACTGAAAAAATATTAAATTGTTTTTCACGATGTTGCTCTAAAATTCAGATTTACACCCATTTAACACCTATGACCTTATTATTTAAAAAATGGGGTAAAGCCCCCCCCGTACTCCTCCAGATGTGCTAGTTAGAAGATTTCATTCACTAAACCTACCAGATTAAAATATAAATAAAGCACACAAAGGGAACAGTTATTTTTATTAAAAAATGATCCTTTTTACTTTGTGTCCCCGGGCCGGTTTTATAATAGTCCCAGTCCAGCCCTTAATCGGGAATCACGTTCAAGTGCAGGTTGAATGACCATAAATTTAAATTAAAATTATACAAAATATCTCGCTCCAATCTGCAAATACTACAATATCGGCCAAGGCCCGTTTTTCTTGAACACCCTTTGGGGGGACACCAGGCCCTGTAGCCCCCGTACTCTGCGCCTAAGACACCAGCTTATCTATTTTAATTTAGCTTCCAAATGAATTATCTAGGAATTTTGCATGAGGCAATTAAAATTTTTTTAAATAATAAGAAATTAATTTGAATTTTTGTTTTCTTATTACCATTAGAAAAACGCTGTGGGATTCCATCCTCTTGGACATAGGCCTACCCATCATGGTATCAGAAACAAAGCAAGATAAGACTAGTTATAATAAATTGAAGGTAATTACTACTCATTGGTGACTGGTGAGTGAGTCGGGTAAATGATTGAGTCAGCCAATGCTTCGATCATGAACCTCTTACATTATAAATGTATACCGTATTAATAAAAAGTAAAAGAAAAAATGTAATTGATATTATGACTATACGTTGAATTTATACTTTAGAAGAAATTAAAGAAATTGCTACACGGATGATCGGCTTGCTTACGAATTCTTACAACTGAGCTATGGGCACCTAATTTTAAAAAACTGTCTAAAATTTTTGGTCTGTTTTGTAAGGGAATTAAACGTTGTTTAGAGATAACTGCCTTTTAATACGAAATTAACGAAATACACCATCTCTGTAACCCTTAGAGTTTGGATATTATGTTTACACTGGTTTATAGTAGGCGACTATGACGCTGTTATGTTAGTACTTTAGACAGAAATTAAAAAAGATCCGGTATCGATCTCAGGTGTTGTTTTCAGTTTCACTGCAGAGTTATATTCGCCATCCGTGAAGCTCTTCAAATACATTCGTAGCGTTGTCGTGTGGAGAACACCATTTGTGTCAGGTAGCTAAGTTCAATTAAGCTAAAAACTCATGTATTCAAGTCATCATTTGGTACAAGACATCCAATTCTATTTAGAACAAGAGGTCGCTGGCGCGACCTCTTGCAGTGCCTTCCCGCGCCGGTACTTTCCGCCGCATGTTCCTATCTGGTAAAATACTTACTAATTCAAAGAAAGCGGAGTAATTAAACTTAATTTTTCTCAAATGAATTTCAACAAAATAATAATGAAAGAAAAAACTGTACCCACTCAAAATATCAGTGCGGTAAACTACAAGAACTTTAATTGTCAGGAACACTTTATGAAAACAAAAATATGATGCAAGCTGATACGATTACCCAAAAAAACATAATGTTAATTTATTTTATAACACGATTAATACATCCTTGGGTTAAGATTTTTCTCTGTAAATGGCCCCTTGCCGTTTACTGTAGGGCGCGATCAATTAACAAAGGCATACATATTATAATGAACTTGGAACTTTAACCGACAATAAACAGTTAACTTTTCAGTACGATAAAAAAAACTTGTGAAAATCAAATATTGAGAAAAAAATAAAAGTAATTACATAGAAAAAAACTGTAGAACTAACTCGAGTGTCCTCTGCAGGCGAAGTCTCTTAGAAACAAAATGGATTGTTGCGGCATAACACACGTCTCTGGTTATCGCGCGATTATTTAGTACTGTCATTATTTAGAAACATGTTGAAAAGGCCACATCTAGCAAGTGCATCAAAAATAAATTAAAAGTTGTAGCTCTCTTTTCTGGTGGTGAACGGTGCGAGCGTAGGCTATTCTTATGGGGTAAACACTCCGCCGTCAGCAAGCTCCTTAGCACTTTCATTCCCGAATTAATTTTTTCTTAATTAGGTAGCTGTAATAATTCAATTAAAAATCCAATTTTTTTTCTGAGAATTTAAGTATTTTTTTTTAAATCTTGATTTTTAAGCATTTTTTTTGTAATTTTTGGATTTTGAATAAAATCTTAATTTCTGGGTCAAATTCAAATTTGAAGTGCATTTCTAAAACTAGATTTTTTTCTGAATTTTTTGCATATTTTAGATTTTGTGTATCTTAAATAACACCAAGACAGGAGATTTTTTATTTTTCCGGGAAAAACAAAAAAAATTCTGTTTTTAGCCTTTTTACCACCTGTGTATTTTCAATCTTCTCTCAAAAAGTCACTATTCGTCCCACTGAATTGGGAAAAAATCTAAATATTTTTTTATTTGCCAAAGAAAAATAAAAAAATTGGGGTTAAACTGAAAAACCAAAAATTTACCCGCAATTTTTTTTAGAACTTTCTGTTGCCATATGGCAAAGCCTGGTTAGAAAGGGTTAGAGCGTTGCGAGAATCCGCCACCAGAGCTCATACAAAGAACTTGGAGCACACTATTATAATGAACTTAGAACTTACTTAGAACTTATACTACTTATATATTCAGTACTAACCAAAAAAATGACTGGTGAAAATAATTGATTTTTTATACTCATATTATATGACATAATGAAAGCAACAACAAAAATTGCTAATTTGTATTGTGACTGCTAAATCACCAGGCTTAATATTATGTAAGTAGAAGTTATAAAACGTAATTTTTAGTAAATCTCCCCTGTAATTATTATTTAATTCGAGAGAGATATATACAATATATATCTTATATACATTCGGTTTTAAAATCTATTTAAAACGCTTTGAGGTTTGAAAACATTATGTATACGCTTCGAAACTAGGTTTGGATCGGTTCAAGTCAAAAACATTCTTCTCGGGTTTGACTTCAAAACTGTTTTCAAAACCGTCATGTATACACCCACTACACTGCCACCCAGATAAAAGTAAACCTAACAATTAAATCCAGTTTTGAAAACGTTTTGAGATCATTTTTAAACAAGTTCATTTTTAGTGAAAATTACTTTGTCTTCGGTTTGCCCTAGGTTTCTATTAGCGCACGAAACAGTAAAATAATAAAGTGTGCCTTCACAATTTTACCAAATATCAACTTTATATGAAATTTAGGGCCAATAGCTAATCATTTATTCAATTCCAATGGTAAATCTCGCACAACGCACTATAGGGACATTATTATACTTCAAACTGAAAGGAGCCCGCAGCCTTGCAATCACTATATGAAACCGACTCCAAATTATATTTCTTCATAACTTGTGGCCGGTAAAACGTATCGAACTCGCAACCTCCAGCATGAAGGAGTCTATAAAATAAATAAATAAAATAAATTGTATTTAGTCTACCACTCAGTTATATAACTGATTTTCAGTGCTCTTATATTATTATTATTTTCAGAACTCTATTGCGTTGCGTCACTGTTGCCGTGATAACAGACAGGGAACTCACTGTTAGTGTTGTGTAAGGAATTTTGTAAAGAACCGAGCCCATAAATGTGTCGCGAGGCGACATAAATAATCTCCGTCAATTGGCTGTTTACATAGAGGCTGGGGAAATCCCACACATGGGAGTGTTGCGTAAGACGCTAGCGGATGGTTGTCGAATGTTTAGATAAGTTAGTAATCATCACTGAGAAAATATATTAGGTCAAGATCCCTGGCTATATTATTTTAAGCACACGTAGTTACACAGGGAGCACCCAAATAAAAAGTCGTATCAGAATGTTTACTCAAGACAACCCCTCGAACGCCAGACATGTGGAGTAGCCACTCAGGAAACAAAAAGTAATCAAACTTCCACTGCTAGACCATGCGGCCAATCCATGATATGTTCAAAATATTTAAATGTCTCAATACCATTGATTGGATTAATAATTAGATGATGAAATGAATAATATAAATAATGATTTATATGAAGAATAAAATTCGTAATTAGTTTAATGCTATATTTTAGCCAAATGATCAAGGTATGAATTTTTGTAAGTAACATTGTGATCACGCAAAATTGGTTACATACCATGAAGGTAATCACTGCCATATGGTCAAATCTGTGGCACGTAGCCCACTCACAGCGTCTTTTAACGTCGAAATATATTTTAAAAAAGTCACGTATTTTTATACATTTTAGGTGAATATTTTTATCTCATACATGAATAAACATCAATACATAAATCAAAGGTGTTGATCTTTATTTAGTTATATTTAACGTAGTCAACCTCTTGCGGCCATAACTTGAGATTCACCTTCGAGAATTAAGGGTCCGCATGGCAAGCAAAAGGATCGGGTGCAATACCCGGTTGGGGTTGCCTGAGACTTTCAGGTAGTTTAAGGCAAAGCAATGTTATTCTATTGCGAACTACTTATGCATCGACGAAATATAGTAGTCATTTCTCTTAATCCAGACATAATTATAATAGCACAGATAATATTATGATAGTAACACGTGCAAACTTACGTCGCGCATGAAGGTAATCACTGCCATACGGTAGTATTTGTGGCACGTAGCCCACTCACAGCGTCTTCTAACGTCGAAAAGTAAACAATTGCAAGAAGGAACTGATACAATATCCGATTAACACTTGCATTTTGATTACACGTGCTTAATCACCAACTAGCAGAAACACACTTCGAGACAAAACCCAGATGGTAGTCTAAGAGGCCTGGAGTCACACTCACAGGCATGCCACTCCCCCCCCCCCAAAAACGCTTCAATCACCAAGAGAGCGAGCCAGACCTTTTACTCAAGTTTTCATCACTTAGCTACGACCAACATTACACGGATCGAAAGCAAAACATGAGTAAATTAAACTTGCATTTAAGAACACTTACGTCCCTCACAAAAGTATGAAATTTTAAGAAGTGATGCACGGTTCTTTTGGGATCATGCCTGTAAAGTTTCGTTTGCATCAATTAATATTTTCTACCTCAAATAAATTCGTAGGTCTTGACGCGCGCTAAATGTACACGGATCCGAAAAAAAATAAGTAAATTAAACTTGCATTTAAGAACACTTACGCCCCACACAAAGGTATAAAATTTTAAGGAGTGATGCATGGTTCTTTTGGGATAATGCATGTGAAGTTTCGTTTACATCGGTTAATATCTTCTACCTCAAATAAATACGTAGGTCTTGACGCGCGCTAAATGTACACGGATCTGACTAATTTCTGTCACACACGTGCTCGCAACCAATGACGTCATGAAAATTTATTTGGTAGTATTCTATTCACAAACAATCGAGGCAGGTCGAGTTTGAGTTTCGTTGCGATAACTCAAAATTGATAGCAGACTTTTGATGAAAAACTATCAAGATGCGTAAAATGTCAAAATTTGACGGCTGACTAAACTTGCATTTAGGAACACTTACGCCCCTCAAAACAGAATGAAATTTTAAGGAGTAATGCAGTGTTCTTTTGGAATCATGATTGTAAAGTTTCGTTGACATTGGTTAATATCTTCTACCTCAAATAAATGCATAGGTCTTGACGCGCTCCAAATGTACACAGATACATAATCTATAAACTTGTTGCAAACCTATAAGGCCGCTCCCGAGAGTCGCGCCCTAAAAACTAACCTCTAAGCCTCTAATGGTTATATAATAGAGTTTTGCTGGATACCTGGACACGTAGGCATAGAGGGCTAAGGAAGCTTCCCAGCGTCGCGACGTTGATTTCAATCTAGTTCCCGTTCCAGATGTCAAGAGTGGATTCAAGCAAAGATTATTGGATTTGCGACAAGCATCTTGGGATGTGTTGCAAAATAACAAATTGCGTAGTGTGATGCCCACATTGACTAATAAAATTCGTCCACCTACGTCTCGACTCTCACCTAGAGAAGAGGTGGTATTGTCTAGAATTCATAGAGGCCACACACGTCTAACTAATGGATATCTCTGACTACGTTCCAACTGACCGTATTCTCAATTGACCGTATTCTCAACTGGCCGTCTTTTTGTCTCAACTGACCGTCTTTTGCCGTCACAGAATATCGGCCAGTGGAGACTACGGTCAGTTAAGAAGACGGTCAATCGAGAAGACGGTCAATCGAGAAGACGGTCAATTGAGACTCTCCCCACTCATGTTTTAGCTAAAAGACGGCCAGTTGAGAATACCGTCAATTGAGACGCATCGCTCATGAGTACAAAGTAACACATATTTTGAGTGCAAGGTGTGTGTTTATTGGCTATATGCCGTGACGAAAGGCCATCCCCCACCCCCTCCTCTAAAGTGTGTATTTTATAACTTGAATGAACTAACGTGGAGAGACCACACGATTCTATACAAGACTCAGGAGTTGGGCAGTGTCAATCACAGTTAAAGAGCCAATAGAGTAAAGCAACAGTAATGCTCGGTATAGTCTATTATAGTATGATGTGGACCTGTTCTCCGCGGGTCTGAACGCATGTGCAACCGGCCCCAGATTATTGTTAGTACAATATGGTGTTGTTCTTATCGACAGCCTTGATGATTTGACAACAGTAATAATTGATTAATGCAAACACTAGTGGATATCGTCACCCTAGAACTTATTTGTGTCACATCCGCTTTTTCGTGCACGGAGAAAATGAGGGTTGAAGATTAGTTGCAAGATTTCAACTGATTATTCTGATACTTGATGCTGAAGCTGGATTTAGTTTTCTGATATCAAGTAGTTAACATTTATGTTATTTATATAAAATGGCATACTTACTATTACTTATAACATTAAAAACCTCACTTCTAATTGGATATGACACAAAGATTCTCACAGAAACGTGAATATTTTAAAAGTGTATGTGTCATATCCAACAAAGTAATGTTACAAAGTCAATCAAGATGGCTATGGCACAAATAAGCACCAAGAAAATGGTATCTTCTGATGGAAGTGGCACAAACATGTATTATTAAAAACACCGTTAAGCCAACAATATTGAACCATATTATTATTTTCCTATGGCAAAAATGTCGACTAACAATATCCTGTAAAAATAATTCACAAAAATTATCAAATATTGAAAAAAAAATGTTTTAAACTTTGATTAAAATTGCCAACAACGTGTTTATGCTTGAATTTAAGCAATTTTAGCTGCAATTATCTTCAAATGATTTTTTTTTTTTTCAAAATCGCTGATGTTATTATAAAGTTTTGAAGTGTTTTTCTTCTCGAATCAGTGCCCATTTTATTTGTAGACTAGTCAACATATTAGTGCGGTCATTTAAGTGTAAATTTATGTATATCTTGTAACAAATACTATTTAACTATCTGAAAATGCGTGGTGCAGAATGCTAGGTTGCTAGGGAAGTGGACTTTAAATTCGTGCCATCTGCCTTGCCAGCTTGAACCGTTCTTCAGAACAAGGGACTCGCACGCACCACGTGTTGGTTCTACGCCTGCATCACACAATCACGTTCAAGACTACAGCCTTAAAACACAATCATGTGTACGGATTGTGAGACGAACAGGAAGATCGTAGAAATACTAATTTGTGATGTGAACGAGATAGGGAACAGATTTGCCACCTCAAGACACTGCTGGACCAAACAAATCAGCAATTAGCCAGGATCAGTGTAGGCCTGCCCCTCAGGCCTAAGCCAAACTGCACCTAGGACTACAGGTGAGTACTTGGGCCCAGGCCCCCATATAGAGCCTGAACACCACCGTCAGCACCAGCACACAATTCATAGCCAGCAGCCTCAATTAGGGCTAGCCCAGCACATCTATCAAAAACTGTTATCGATGCTGATCGTGACAATGGAACAATACCTTCAAACCTCAACCATGATTTTCCCAGGCTACTGCTCCAACAACAATAACTACAGGCCAACCAACAACACAGGGCTCTACAGGCAACTGGCCTAGGCCTAGCCCATCTGACAGGTCCACGGTCAAATACAAGAACATGTCTAGGCCTACTGCTCCAATAGTAATACGAACATTGCTGTCCCCACTCCCACTAGGTGCATCGTAATCAGCGACTCCATGTTTGTAGGTTGCAGTCTCATGAGACCTAAACCTAATGAAGTCTGCCAATACGAACACCAACCCTGGAATCCAACCCTAATCAACTAAGAACCCAGCTTGAATCCGACCAGAAGACCCGAGTGCTGCCACGATCATTCTACATTGTGGAACTAACACCATCATGCGAAAAGATGCCGCGCAATTCTATAATGACATTTACGATCTCATAAGATCTTGCAAAAAAATTCCCCCAAGCTACTGTCGTCTATACATCCATTGTATTCCGTACTGAGATTGCGTGTGACGACATAGTGGTGCAATTCAACAAGGAGATAAGAAGATGCTGTAACACCTTGCAAGCTGTCTATGTCGAGACGAACTCCTGGCTTCTCCTGAGTCAACTATCGAAGGGTGGCCTACACCCCTGCAAGCAAGGCAACATGTCGCTTTCCAATATGGTCTCTGAAATCTGCCAACCTTGAGCTGGCGACCAGAGCCTAGTCCTCCCCCACTTCCCCGCAGCTCCACCCCCAACTACATCAACAACAACTGAACCCTGAATCACCCACTATTATTGCCATAGGCCCGACTCATGTACCGGCATTTCTCCAACAAGCCCCAAAAAGCACTACCCCCTGCCGCAGGCCTACGGTAGTGGAAATGGAGGGTAGCATTTTCCGAACCCACAAATCCATCCCTCTTGCCCACTGTGTGGCGGCGGATCTAAGTATGCACAGGGGGATTGCGGCAAGCATCAAAGCTAGATTCGGCCAAGTCGAGGAACTCGCAAACCAGCATAAAAGGGTTGGTGAGGTGGCAACTCTTCACTCAAAAGGGAGACTGTTATTCTACATGATAACGAAAGTACAATCTCACCACAAACCACAGGTGCATGACCTACAGAATGCACTACGGAAATTGCGAGCGTTTTGCAACTTTTATCACATTCCGACTATAGCCATGCCACGGATAGGCTGTGGCCTCGATCGAATGTACTGGCCATTAGTCAAAAAAATGATTGAAAACATCTTCAAGAAAACACACACCCAATCCTAGTTTATACACGTATGCAATCTCTCGAACTCCTGTACCAACGCCTGACGTCACAGTAATTCAAGCACCTCATGTATCATCGAATGCTGACGCCATTTCTACCAGTAACCACATACCATGTCAGCGGCACCACAAACTACGGCCGGGTCAGCCATTCCCGAACAGTGTTCCAACATCTCCGTTTCAGAGGCCAGCCTGGGCACTAACACTGAGGGTATCACTACGGCCACACCAGTAGAATTCAAGGCAGTCACCTCCAGGCCTATTGAGTATGCCACGAAGCAGCACACAACCCCTATAATCATAGAGTTGGAAACCTTATTTGGCCCACCCCCGCCAGTGGCCTTTGTTACATCTCCAACGCGGTCTATGCTCCCAGTGACCACTCCTGTCCAAGAAGAGTCCATTCCAGCGGCGGAGCTTACCCAATACGAGTCATCTCCAGCAATAGAACATATCCAAGATGATCCTACACCAGTCTCCATGTCATATCCAGGTGCCAGGACTGACCTGGAAGAAGTCTCCCAGCCAAATGACCTCCCATTAACAACAATCATGCCAACATCACAAGACCATCAACCAACCACTGTGCCTGACATGACTCTGAGGAACTCCAAGCCTAGACCACCCATTCAACCCCTTTTGGACATTCCCACAAATACCAAACACATCGATACCCATCCTTGCTTTAACCACTCTCAAGCAGAAAGTGCTTAGGCCAAATGAGTCCAAGCCAACATTCATCAACTCATTAAAGAAGTCCAATAACATAGTGATAAGTGATTCCATGTTTGCTGGGTGCAAATTCCTTAAGCCAAAACCCAATAGACACTACACACAAGAAATTCATGCAGGTGTTCAACTTCACCAACTCATAAGTCCATCTACAACCGTGTCCCCGATCCAAAAGTTGCGACAGTGATTCTTCACTGTGGTATGAATTTGCTTCATAAGATGAGAGCCAACAGAATATTGGATCAGGTGTACCAGTTAATACATACAACGCAAAAATCGTTTCCCAACGCAATTATCGGTTACATTAGCATATTCTATAGAAGCGATATTAAAAATCAAATTATTGACAACGCCAACGAGGCTATCAAATGGGCATGCCGAGAACTTGGAGCAGTATACGTCCAATCAGCCATGTGGTTAACTGACGCCGACATCTCCATTGACGGTTTACAACCTAACAACTCGGGCAGTCTCAAAATCCACAGCATGATGAGGAAATTTGCACCACAGTTACATGGCGGCCCTTCCACCCGCAAATCCAGCACCTGAAAAATAAACCACTGAAAAACTTACCATCAACGATGCTAGCTCACGATCCACCTGCAAAGCCAAACTCTCCGGTAATCCTGATGGCTACCAAGGAACCTTCTGTAAGCCTAGAAGAGTCGCCCACCTGGCCTATCGCAACATCGTCTCTATCCAATCCGATGTGACTACCATCATGTCTGCAGCCAATCCTAACGCTGCAGCACAACGTCCTCCAGTTGATCCAGTCCTATTTGCTATGACACCCGGGCTACTAAATCAAGATATGGACCAGGTATCAGAATCATCTAACTTGAAGCTTCCATCCACTCTACAAAGATGCTTCAGTTAGACACTCAGCCCCTGGTTGCCAAGGCCCTGCTGCTGGTTTAGACCAGCCCTCCCAGCCTAGATATCTACCCGAAAATGCAGTTCAGCCTGAAGACTGGACAAACACATCAGCCCAGCCGGATGTAGACAATCCTCAGGCAGATCCAAAACAACAAATTACTCATATTTGACTTCCCGTAAAACAAAAAGATAATGCCACCACGTAGAACCATTCCGTCCCGATTATCTAAAACAAAAAATAAAATCATACCTTCCTCAATTTTCAATTAATCAAAAGGGTCTCAAGACCACCATAACTCCCTCCGTAGACCAACACATTCTATCTCAAAACCTAAATTCACAAAGACTGATCCAACAAAAACTGACCTAATCAATACTCAGCATTTATCATCACAAAAGGCACTCCCTAGCATAATGTCCCTTAACATTCGATCTATAAAAAATAAAGTTGATGAAGTAGAAGTGTTCCTTGATATTCAGTCGCCAGACATATTCTGTATTTCGGAACACTGGTTGTCTGCCTCGGAAGCCATAAAACTTGCAATTCCCCAGTACTGTACTTCCAGCATTTACTGTAGAACCTCTCCATTTGGCGGGGTTGCAATATTTGCAAAATCATGGCTTCATACTATCCTTATTCCAGGCATTCATGATAATTGCATTGAAAAAGTGTTTGAGTGTACTGGAATCTTGTGGAGAGGAGTTAATATAGAAGTGATCATCCTCTCAGTTTATAGGCACCCTCTACTAGCATCTCACAATTTATTGACAATCTAGAAGCAACTCTTATCCGAGTTACCAAACTTCATCCAAATGCAGAGTTAGTGGTCTGCGGTGACTTCAATATTGATCTTCTTAAACCATCAAATAATACTGTTCTTTACCAAGACATTCTAAACTCCTTTGGTCTAATAGCGTCAGTATTCACTCCAACACGTACAAACCTCTACCACCTCTACTCTTATAGACAATATATTCACCACGTTCAATTTAGGACACCTTCAAGGGGAAACTTACTAGTAGACTCGTGTTTATCAGACCATTTTGCACTCTTCCTTAAATTCGAATCTTCAATAAACTGGAGTGGTCCAAGCTGGACTCTAAAACGAAAATTTAATGAAAGAAATACTTTAAATTCCTTGAACTCCTTCAAGATGAGCTCTGGGTTGCTGCTCAAAATATATTTACTGTCAATGAGTGTTTTGATGCATTCCATTCACACTATGTGTATCTCTTTTAACAAAGCCTTTCCAGTTAACAGATGTAATACTATTAAACCAGTTAAATCAAAGAAATGGATTAACAACTGAGATTCGTCAGCATCTGCCGACCTCAGGAACCTACATGCACTATGTAAGAGAAAACCACTTGACCTTATTCATAAAGGCAATTACAATCGTTTAAAAAAATCTTCACTCTAGAAATATTAAAAAAGCCAAAAGAAAATTTAACGCTAGCATTATTTATCTTCCACAAATAAATCTAGGGCATCCTGGAACATTATCAGATCAGAGACATCATCATCTACTTCACCTATAAACATGGCAATTGCGGTTGATGGGAAAAGGATCGATAATCCTTTTGAGGTTGCTAATAGATTCAACGTGTTCTTTAAAGAAATTAGTGCTATACCTCTTTTAAAAACTCCTATTGTGTCTGATATATTGAGACCAATCAAATCATTCTTTTTATATCCAACAAATCCTACAGAAATTTGCAAAACTAATGAAGAAAAGTAGCTCCTAAGTACTCGTGCGGACATGATGGCATACCTAGTGCCATCCTAGTGAAATCAATTAAACTCATTGCATTGCCTCTATCCAACATTATAAACATGTCGTTCGAAACTGGCACTTTCCCCACAATTTTGAAGCAATCAACAATCGTCCCTATACACAAAAAAGGAAAGAAGGATATTTAGATAACTATCGCCCAATCTCGTTTACTCTCATCGTTTTCAAAAATTTTTGAACTCGTAATGTACAATCGACTTTCCTCCTATCTCAATAAATATCACATTCTAGATGACAGTCAGCATGGCTTTCGTTCTGGGAAATCTACGACGACAGCTATTTTTTCATATCTCTCATCGCTTTACTCTGCTTTAGACAGAAGAGATCAAGCCATTGGGCTCTTTTTGATATGAGCAAAGCTTTTGATACAATCGATCATGGAATTCTTCTCAAAACACTACATTCCTTAGGCATTATCGGCCCTGCACACAGTTGGATAACGTCATTCTCACTAACCGCAAAACAAACGGTGTAAATAATGTCATCGAAATCAGGCATTGCTTCAATATCTGACCCACTCCCAGTAGCTAGTGGTGTCCCCCAAGGGTCCACGCTTGGCCCTCTATTTTTCATAATATATTAACAGTCTTCCAAACTTCTTATATGGAAAATTTCCAGGACATTGTAAAATCTTTCCTCACCTTATATGCTGATGACATCAACTCCCTCCTCATAGCCCCCCATAATGTAAATTCAATGTTGCTAACATCAGCTGCAAATTCTCAAGTATCACAAATATCATCATACTGTAAGTCTAGTAGACTGGCTATCCAAACGATAAAAACAATTTTCTTAAATTTTCATACTAATGCATCGCAATACCCCTTAAGCCCCCTTATTCGTCGGATGGTAAGAGTATAGCAAGGCAACCTACTGCAAAAAATTCTAGGGCTTACTGTGAGTGAGTCCCTTGACTGGCTTCCACATATCCGGACATTGGCACCGCGTCTGCTAAGTGGTTGTTCATGATTCGAAGGTAAAACTTCTTGTGAGCCCTTCTACGTTACTCATGGTATATCATTCATACATTCAGTCAATTATCTCATATGCAGTTCTATTTTGGGGCATCTCAAGTCATGCTAAACGAATATTCATAATACAAAAAAGGGCGGTGAGAATAATCGCCGGTATATCAAGGCGACATTCATGTAAGACACATTTCACTAATCTTCATATATTGACTCTTACATCCGAATTAATTTTGTCAGCTTCCACATTTGCACACTCTCATCCTGAACTGTTTTTAACAAATGCATAAACCACTCTCATAAAACGCGTACTAACTCTAACATATTCATTCCTACTTTCAACCATTCACTATTTAAAAACATCCAAGTTACCTCTGTAGTAAAATTTACAATAAATTTCCCCAATCCATCAAAAACGCTACTCCAACATCATTTAGAATTAAAATTAAATCTTTTTCATTCATAACCCTTTTATTCCTTAGAGGAATTCCTTATTGCAAAAATTGAATTAAACTAACACATTTTGTGTCCCATCATCTTCTTGTCCATCACATAACTATGTATGTTTATATATCTATTCTTATTAATTGTTCTCTTAAATATTTTATTGTATTATATTATATTCTAATTCTAATTACTGTGCTAGTTATTCACTCCCTCTCTCTCAGGAGAGGGTATATTTTTACTATGTACGAATCAGTGAATAAAGAATGAAATGAAATGAAATGAAATATTAGCACTTCCTATTGATATGGAACAAAAATTTCATAAAGCAAGAATGGGTTCAGTACTTATTTGTGCCATATCCACTTGTTAGTACATGAAAATTGGATATGACACAATAAGCACTAAGATATGGTATCGCCAAGCATTTCATATTTTTTCTCCCTAGTTTCTCATTGAAAAGAGTTAGATCATTTCGCCTGTTGACGAGCGACAAGCCAACCATTTTCGTGGTAAAAAAAGTAAAAATTTTAAACTCAAAATGGCCAAAAAACAAAAAAATTACTTGGCCATTAAGTTCTCGTGATGAACCAAATTCAATGGCCAAGTAATTTTTTTATGATTTGGAGTTTAAAATTTTTACCGTTTTTACCACGAAAATTGTTGGCTTTGCGCTCGTCAACAGCAACAGGCCAAATGATCTTATTTCTTTTCAATGCAAAATATGGAGAAAGAATGAAATTCTATGCTTGGCTCAACTTCTATATATCACAGCATTCACAGCCGATGACTTTTGAAGGATACCTTGGCTGCCGTTTTTTTCCACTTTTTTTTTTTTTTTGGGGGGGGGGGAGGGACAATTACACCTCTACGGCAGTGTTTCCCGACTAACCAAATCAAGAAATTGTTTTATTGTGTTTTTGATAATACTATGATTTTTCTGAAATAGCTGCGGATTTCTAAATCGTTGTTGTTTTGTAAAAAATGAGTTATATCGTCACCCTAGTACTTATTTGTGTCATATCCACTTTCGGTTTTTGGAGTTAGATGTTTTAGAGTTATTGTTAGTGCTCATTGTTGCTATAATAAAAAATTATTGGATGAGCGAAGCAAAGACTTCACTTTCACTGACCAAAATAGGCTCGGGATGTTTTTTTTGTATTTTTTTGTATTTTTGTCTGTTTGTTCGCTCTCTACCGGGCAAACGGTATATGCGATCTTGATAAAAATTGGAGGGGACCTTCGAAATCTCTGAACTTAGACCTGCCACGTTTTTGGGTACAATCGAAGAAATATTTCTCATGAAAATCGTACTTTTACGATTTTTTCCTATTTTTTTTTGGCGCGATATTTTCATGACATTTGGGCCGATTCTGACCAAACGGTTGAGGCTACAACGTTCATATTTTACATACACATTAAGGTTATGTATAGTGCTGTAGTACCTTCTGAAAGAAAAAGTTGAAAAAGTTAGCCAGAATCCATAGAAATAAAGGTTTTAATATGAGTTTTTTGAGATGTATAACAATAATTAACAAGTAACTTTAGAAACCTGACATCAATCACATACAATGCGTTTATAAAGCAATCTTCGGGCCTACAGATATTTGACATTCTAATTACCATAGCAATTAGTACTACTTTATAAAAAAAAAAATTAAAAAAAGCTCATCCATCAACGCGACTAAAAAAAGCGTTCGCGAAGCGGCCTAGTATATTCAAATAGTATCAATCGCTATAATTAAATGAGCGAAGCGAAGACTTCAATTTCACTGACCCCCCAAAAAAAATTAGCTAGGGTGTTTTTTGTTTTGTTTTTGTTTTCGTTTTTTAGGGTTTGTTTGCATTTTTGTCTGTTTGTTCGCGCTCTACCGGGCAAACGGCATATGCGATCTCGATGAAAATTTGAGGGATCTTCGTTATCTCTGAACTTAGACTTGGCACGTTTTTAGGTACAATCAATCAAATATGTCTTAAGATTATCGTACTTTTAAGATTTTTTTCGATTTTTAATTAGATATTTTCGTGATATTTGGCAAACGGCTACTCCGATCTTGATGAAACTTTATGGGAACGTTTAAAATCACAAAAAATTATTATATATGTAATGATTTTAGAGACTCTTGAAAAATATTTCAGAAATCGTACTTTTACGATTTTTTCCATCAAAAAAGCTCATCCATCAACGCGACTAGAAAAAGCGTTCGCGAAGCGGCCTAGTTACAACATCAATTGCTTTGAAACGGACTTTAAATAGAAAGTCTGTAATCGTAACTCGTAAATATTTATCACGGAATTAACTCACAGTAAATCTTCATAAAACGGGTCAATGTTCAGCTGAGAAAATAAGTGCCGAGCACAAATTTGTATTTTAGCTTTGAACTAGGCCGCTTCGCGAACGCTTTTTCTAGTCGCGTTGATGGATGAGATTTTTTGTAAGTTTTTGGTTTGCGTGGGATCTCTTTACTTTTGCAAGTGCTTTTTGAACGCATTGTAGGTGATTGTTGTCAAGTTTCTTTTGTTACTCGGTAATTGTTATTATATACCTCAAAAAACTTATATTACAACCTTTATGTCTATGGATTCTGGCTTACTTTTTCTTTCAAAAGGTACTACACTAGGAAAACGCCAAAGTCGTTGTTGGGCGAGTGAGCGAGAACCCGGGTAAAACAATTAAACCACGTTACTCACATCTGTTGTGATATGAGTGTGAGTCACTGAGTCGAGACTTGTCTGCCTCTAATGCGTTAGCTATATCGCTATGCATGCGGACGCGGGCGACAAAAAAAACGTATCACATCGCCATCGCCAAAGTATTATAGCTATCAAGAATCTAATATATGTGTTGGAAAGGTCCATTTAGTATCTCCATTTCGTATTGATATGTTCTGCATACATTTTTTATGCTCCTAGCTCTGCAAAACACGATTTTTTTGCGAAAATTATTTTTTTGTAAGTTGGCAGGGCAAGATATAATTCTGAAATTTTTGTCAATTGTCAACTTTCATAGGGTAAATCGGTGAAAAAGGGGTTTTTTTTTTCCAAGCGAATTTTAAAGTTAAAAAAAACAAATTTAAAATTTGTTTAAAATTTTTATTTTTTGTGGGTTGGATTCTTCAAATTTTTTTGCGTCCTGTTAACATTTTGTTAGCATTTTTGGCCCCCTGCGCATGAACACACACACACACACCACATAAAATTCTAATACATACATAAACAAACATCATACAACTAATACATACAACATACATACATACAACATACATCATACAAAAATACATACATACAACATCATACATAATACAAAACCCATACATACATACATACATACATCAAAAAACATTACTACATACTACATACATACATCATACTTTTAAATACATAATACTAACTACATACATACATACATACAAAAAACATCATACAACCCAAAATACAAAAAACAAAACCACACACACACAACAAAAACCAACACACACACACCACACACACCACACACACACACACACACGCCACACACACAACACACACAGCTGGGATAGAGGGTTCCGAGAGGGTCAAGGGTAATGACCGCATCAACGGGAAAGGGGCCTAGCCCCCGCCATCCTGGGACTAGATTCCGAGGGGGTTTTGGTGGCGTTCAACAAGACCGTCTACCGACCCCATTTTCCTATTTCATGGGGGTTTGGTCGCCCCCCGCCTGTGCCCTTGGTCCGGGTGGAGGGTCGGCGGGCACATGGTGGTGCCCTGTCAAAGGGCCGAACCCATGGGTTGGGCCCCGACTCCCTCATAAAGGCTTTCGGGGACCCCAAGGGTTTCACTCCGAATTTGTATTCGGGTTCGGCCCGACAACACCTCCACTATCGGTAAAATCATTGGCCAACTTTGTTCTCTGTTGCCAAGAGCAAATCTACGGCTACTATCTGTTTTTTAAAGGACGCAGGGCGCCGTCTCCCTCAAAATGGTCCTCAAAGCCCGTCTGAAGTCCCGACTCCTCAAGGGTATGTTTGGGCACCTTGGGCGGGACGATAGACGCCCTTTGAGGCAAATTGGTGGATAGAGAGGCGCTCTGCTCCGTCTTGATGGGGAGCTCCTCTTCTGTCGGGCACTGCCCCCTGAAAAGGGCCCTTTTCATGTTTTCTTTTTGTGAAACCCATAGGGTTTTTACCCCCAAACCCTAACATTGTTTTTTTGTATTTTTTTCCTTGGTTTTTTAGTACTTGACGGAAAAGGGAAAAAGCCATCAGGGTCTTTCCCAGTTTATTATATTCTTTTTTTTTCCATTATAAACTTTAAAGGGCTATTTGATGTTCCCCTCCCTTTTTGTTTCTTTTGTTTCTCCGGTTTTTTTAGAAAAAAAATCCTTTTGGAATCCGTTTTTTTCCCCCTCCCCCAAACGGGGACAAATTTTAAAAAAATAATAATAATTTAAAAAAATAAAAAAATAAATAAATAAATACACACCCCACACACACACACCCACACCCCACACAACACACCAAAACAAACACAACCCCCACACACACACACACAAAACCCCACACACCCCAACCTCCCCTTTGGGGGGGAGGTAGACGTGTTTTTTGGGCCGCTCCCCCTCACTGGTTTAATTTTTTGTAACCCGGCTGCAGTGCATCCCTATGCATTACTCAACTGGGCCAATAAATACTACATTGTGGTTTTTTTACGCTGTTTTTGTTGTTTCTTTTTCCGGTTTTTGTTTTATTTAAAAAGTTCATCTTGTTCGGGTTTTTTTTCCCCCTTTTTGTTTTGGGGTAAAGGTTTTTATTACCGAATTTTGAATTTTTTAAAAAGTTTTTTTACTTTTTATTTTTTTGCATTGTTCCCATTTTTTTTTTTTCAGGGGGAAAGGCCCCATTCTATAGGCTTCACCGGGTTTACCCGAAAATCCCCTTTTTTGTGTTTGGGTGCACAGAGTGAACCTGCCACGCATTCTAGTTTTTAGTTTTTTGTTTTTAAAATTTTTTAATTTTTTTAAAACCCCCTTTTTGGGCTCTGCCCCTTTTTTTTTTTCAATCTGAGAAAATTTTATTATTTTTATTGATTTTTCGTTCTTTTTTTTTTTTCAAGCTTGCCCTGGTCCTCTGGGCCCCCTAGCAACTGAGTTTTCCAAAGTTGCCTTGTCAGGCGGGGGTAATTCTTTTTTTAATTTAAAGGGTTTTACTTGAGGTTTTTTTTGGGTTTGGGCCCTGATTCAATCAAGGCCCCCAAAATTTTTTTAAGGAAAAAAAAACTCCTGGGCCCCGCTTCTAAAGCTGGGAAAAGGTAAGGATAAAATCGGCCCCCAAAGCGAAGGGTCAAACATTTTGGTTTAATTTTGTCCCTTTTCGCAAGGGGTATACCAACCCCGGAAATTTCCCAGTGACCCCGCCCCAGGCCCCCTTCCCCGGCGGGAGTCCCTGCCACTGTTAAACAACTGCCTGCTGCGCTGCCCGAATCACAAAAAAACATCTGCAAACCCTTCTTCCTGGTTTTTTTCTTTCCCCCCCTCAAAAGGTCGCTATCCCGAAAGTCCCCCTGGTAAACAACCCCGCCCTGTTTTAGGCCCGCTCAAGTTTTTTTTTGGGGCTGGTTTTAGCCAGCGAGCAAACTTGTTTGGGCCCCCACCAAACCCCTTTCTTTAAACCTTGGGGTCACAAACCCTCAAATCACCACAGGTTTCACCCACCCCCCCCTTTCCATTGGGGGTCCCCCGGCTATCCCTTCCCCGAGGGGCCCCCACCCCGAACGTTTTCAAAGGGGACCATGGCCCCCGGTTTGGGGTTTTTTCCCGGGCCCCCCGGGTAAAGGGCCCCCGGTTCTTGGGAGATCAACCCCCCCCTGGTCAGGCCCTGTCCAAAAAAGGGCCAGGCCTTACTGTTTTTCCCTTTAATTGAGAATGTTTACCATCTCACAGTACCTTTCGGTCTCTGGCCGATGGGCCCTCGGGGCAAAAAAATCACCTTTGCCTTTCCCGGATTTTCCCGGCCCCCGTGTGCTTTTTTATCTGAAAGGGAAAGGGCCTTGGGGGACACCTTCAGCTTGGAAACCCTGGGGGTACAAGTCAAGGACCGTTTTTTTTTCGGCGCGGGAGGGTTGTCACTCCCCCCGAGCGGCCCGGGCCTTTTCCCCAAAGCCAGCCCCCATATCCCGCACCGAGCCATCGAGGGCCCATTTTGGGCCCAAAATGGTTTCCCAATCGTGTCCCCCCATGGGGGTACATCAAACCCTTGGTGTTCGGGGGGTTGAACCCTTGGCCCCCCTTTTATAGTTTTTTGGGCCCTCCCAATTTTTTGTCGTCAAGGCCCGAAAAAAATCAACCTACCAGACTTGTTCTGGGAAAACTTTTGGGGGGAGCGCAATCGCGGGGTTTCCCCCAGCTTTTTACGACATTTTAAATGGGTTTCAAATGTAAGCAGACTGACACATTGGGCCCGGGCTTTCACAGTCACAGTAAACAAGCCCCCTCTGGCGGGGGAGCTTTCACCCCGTGCGGCTGGCGGCGAAAAGAGGGAAAGGGCCTCGTTGGGAATGGGGGAAAGCCCCCCCCCCCCCCTTTTTTTTTGGGGGTTTTTCCCCCCGGCGGCGAGCGCTGAGCAGGGTGAGCCTTCATCACTGTGGGGGCCCCGGCCCCCCGGGTTTTTGCCCCCCCGGCCCCTAAACCCCCCAACGGAATGGACTGCGGGGGACACTCCCCCTCCCAAAAACCCTACTAACCCCAGTGGGGGGGAGAAAGGTTTTTACCCCAGTTCGTAACGCGGGAAACACGCAGTGAGTCCCCACTAAGAAGCGTCAAAGGAAAAAAAGAGGGGGCCCAAAACAAAGGTTTAGGTTTCCATGCCCCTGGCCGCCATAAGCTCCTTAAAAAAGCGAGGGGCCAAAAAAACGCGGGTGTCAACCCCGCCAAATTCCCCGCAGTTTTTTTTTTCGGAGTTTTAAGGGGTTTCATCACCCCTTAAAGGGTTTCTCACCGGGTTCACCCAAGACGTTTGAGGGACTACTGAGATGCTGGGTTTTTGATCAACCGGCCGGGTTTGGGAATTTCGAGCCATAAGGGGGCCCGGGTTTTAACGCCTTCAGGGGACCCCCCCGTAAAAGGGAACCAAAAATTCCCTTTTTATTGGGCCGGTGACTACGGGTTTTTTTTCTTTTCTCCAGGTCCCCAAACCCCGCAGGGGAAACCTCGGGTCAAATGGGGTGGAGTGACTTTTAAACAACATTGGGGGAGGGGAACAAATCCTTACTTTAAAAAAAAGACGTCCGCAGCGACCTTTTTGTGGATCGCTGTCTAGTTTTCCCCGATCGCCATTTCCCCGACGGGCCCTCCCCCCTTACAGGGGACAAACACGCCTTTTACACCCCTTCCCCCTTTTTTATTTTCCAAAATACCTTCTTTTTTCAACCCACCAAATTCAAATGTTTCCGGGGGCCCCTGGACCCCGGGCTTCGCAAATCGTCCCCCATGGTGTTTCGTGGGCCCCAACCCTTCTCTACCCCAGCTACCTTCAAAAACTTCTCTTTTGGGGGTTCCCCCCCACAAACGGACCCCTTCCCCGTCGTTTCTATTTATTTGCCCCCACGGGCCACACTTGGCGTTTTGGGCCCTGTTTGGGCTCCTCCGACGACACATCCGAGAACGTGCGTGGTGGGTGCGGGGGGCCGGTGCCCAGAATTTCCTTTTTTTTGGGGGGGATTTTTAACTTTCCGTTGAAAACCCAATATCGAAGGGCCCGGTGGCCCGAGAAGGGAAACCGCGCCTTGTCAAACTGCTCCGAGACCCTGTCACGGCCGCGAATTTTCCGATTTGGGGGCGGGGGTTTTTATCCCATTTTCCCCCGGCTTTTTCCTTTTTTAGGTAAGGCCCCCCCCTTTTTCAGCCTTTTAAAGCTCGATTTATTTTAAGCCTTTCCCCCCGAAAATCATGACAACGGTGAAAGGGGGTTTTGGGTTCTGCCCTCGTTTTTCCCGTTTACCCCCGGCCCTACTTACCACCAGGCCCTGCAAAAAGCCCAAGTATGCCTCTTCCCCCATTGGGGTCCATAACACCCCTTTTCCAGGACCCGACTTTTTGGGGGTTGCCAAAGCCCAGAGCTCTTCCTCTCGTTCGAAAGGGTCCCACGGGCCCCCTCTATCCACCCACACCCTGTATTGCAGGGGCACACCAAAAAAGTGGGGGAAAATTTGGATTTCAAGCAACAGATTTTGGGAAAAGTTTTTTTTCTAAAACACCAAATTTAAAACGATTTTGGGTCGTGGGCCCCAAAACGAGTGCCCCTGGGGGAGATTCCAAAATTTGGGGGCCATTATCCCAAAAAGGCCGCCAAGAGGAACCTCCCCCCTCCAAAATTCTTATTCCTGACAAATCGGCCCCTCATCTTCTTTTTCCTCCGAAGCCTGGCAACGTGAGGCTTCACACTAAGCGGTCTCACCACCCCAGATTTTTGGGGGGTTTCACTCCTTGATCCCAAATTGCGCTGTCCCCGAATATCCCCCTTTCCCTCTTTTCCAAAACCTCTTTTAAACCCCAAAAATTTTTCCGTTTGGGGGCCCCATTTCACCCGACTTCGCGTTTTCCGATGGTTTTCGCCCAACCTTCCCCCCTCGTTTGAGCTTCTCGGAATTTCATCCCAAAAAAGGACCCTTCCCTCGTTTCTATTATTGCCCTACGACCCTGCATTTGGCCCGGGCCTTTGGGCCTCCTCCAGGGCCCCCAAAACCCCTCTGGGCCGGGGAAGGGACCCCCAAAACTCTTTTGTTCAACCCCGGGAACCCATTCAAGCCCTCACCGGAGTATGCAGGAAACTCCCAAAATGGCACGGAAATTTTCCGTTTTTGGGGCCCAAGTTTTCCCTGACCCTTTAAACTTTGTGGTGGCCCCCCCAAATCCCTCAGTCATGGGGATTTTCCTCCCCAAGCGACAACGGTAAAGGATTCCGGTCGTGCCCTTTCACAAGGTCCAATACAAACCCCTAAAAATATCTCCTATTTTTACAAAAATTTCCAAACCCATTTTGGGGATTGCCAGCCAGAGTTTCCCTCTACAAG
This sequence comes from Sweltsa coloradensis, assembly GCA_024449915.1. Taxonomy (NCBI): domain Eukaryota; kingdom Metazoa; phylum Arthropoda; class Insecta; order Plecoptera; family Chloroperlidae; genus Sweltsa; species Sweltsa coloradensis. Next base: position 79,551 of record JAMZAV010005489.1, on the reverse strand, counting down.
GGTGGGGAAGGTTTCCACCACAATGGGTTGGGGGGAACAAACAGAAAACGTTTAAGCCAATGCAACTGTTTTTAAAAATTTTAAAAATTTTGCTGTGAAAATTTATCCCCTCAGATTTTTTGGCTTTTCCAAATGCCCCAGATAGAGAGGACCATACCCCAAATGATGGGTTTTTATAAAAAAAGGTTTTTCAGGAATAATCACTTTAAAAAGTTTCCTATTTTAAGAAATTTTGGAAAATTTTAAAATTTTTTTTTCCCCAATTTTAAGGAATTTTGGACTCAAAAAAGAAATGGGAAATGGTAACCAAAAGAGGGCCAGTCAATCTCCCATTAATCGTTTAGGAAACCCGAACTAGTTTTGACAAATATTTCTTGGGCAAATTTGACAGTTTTTTAAACCAAAAAATTTAAAAACTGGGTTTTTCGTGTACTTGGCATCAGGGGTGAACAGGGGGGGATGGGGAAACCTCCCATTGTTTTTGAAAAGGGGGGGCCCAATTGTGGGTGATTTTAGTTTTCAATTTAAAACCCAAAAGGGATTTTTAAAAAATTTTTTTTTAGGGAAGATTTAATAAGCGTATTTCATTCTAATTTTTTTTAATAATTTTTGATTGGTTATTTTCCCCCCCAAATGGATGGAAGATGCAGGTAGGTTTATAACCCTTTCCCATCTTAAGCTTAAATGTAACCTTATTATAAAAATGCTGAAATTTATTCCAACAAAACCCTTTAAAAATCCGTAGGAGAAAACTCGTGGGTTTTCCCTCCCGACCCTTTGCTCACCCCCTGTCACTTTTTGCACCAAAAAAAAATAGTTCACTCCCTGCCGGCATTCGCAAATTCCACTGGAATTTTGCACCAAGATTTACACGTTCCAACCCTCGGGAGCTGCCAAAGGGCCACTTTTTCACCAAGGCCCAACCCCTGAACGGGGAATAACATTCGGAGTTTGTCCGGGGCACCATTTCCTTGGGAACCAACCAAGAAATGGGGTACAGTACATGGTAGCTGGTTGAGAAAGATTGTCGCTTGTGCTGGAAGCAAACAAGTACTTGGTGCTCATAAGGGGGGGGAATAGAGTAGGCGAGTTTGTAAACATGTTTTTTTCCTAAATAAGAGTCATCCCGTCATTTACGTTTTTTTTCTAACGATAAAGGATTGGAGCAACAGCAAAGAAAATACAGGTATCAATGATAGGGCTTCTTTTGGAAAAAGACCAGTTCCCTCCGAAATCGAAATCCCCAAGTCACCTTCCTTTTTGAAAGAGGCAACGTATCGCCCGAAAATCGTTCTCCCATTGCAGGTCCTTCTTGAGTCCAGGTTTGTGGAGGAAAAAGCCCCAGCACCTACCAAAAAGTAAGTTCCTTGGTCAGGCTGTTTGTTGGTAAAACCCCCCGGGACACCACCCCGTGTTCCTTCCTCCAATGGCTTTGTCCGTGTTCCCCCCCTTCCCTTCTACATCACCCTTGCCATGTTTTCCCGTTTCCCCGGGCCCTAAGGAAGGGGTGTCCCCCGGTTTTCCATTAAATTGTCAATTCATTTTCGCGGGAACCTTTCGAAAAAGCTTTGTTTAAAAAAAAAAAGGGCGCTTTTTCATTTTTAATATACCACTTTTAAAACCGTTGAAAATAGGTACTTATAGTTAAAATGGGTTTTTTAAATTATTTTTCACCCAACTTATAAAAAAACCATTGAAACAGACATTATAGTTTGGTTTGACAAGTTTTTTTTTAATTGTGCAATACGGGATAAAATTTTGAAAAACAGAATATGTTAAAGTTGAAATTTAAAATTTAACGTTTTGTTTGTTTTTGAAATTCCCAAAGAGAAAATGAAATAACAGGATATGTTAAAAATGTATGAAATTAATAATATAAATTTATAATGTATGTATAACATGCATAAAAATGTACACAGTCCTCTACCACTGCGGACCACCTGTAAAAGCTCTGCGGACCACTAGTGGTCCGCGGACCCCGGTTGAGAACCACTGATCTAGAGCATATACTAGGCCTACACTAAAATTACAGTTTAAAAACTATTTCTTGTAACTGTGATTTTACATGATTTTTTTTTAAATTTGAACCCGAAATTTTGCGAAAATACGAATTTGGGCAATTTTTTAAATCAGTTTTAACCTGCTTATTTCATTTTTCCCCATAGATAGTAGAACTAGCATAGTACCAATCTAAAATTACCTTTTACAATATTGTCATGTACTGTATAGTACATGTTGACTAAATACTAATTATCTCGAGGTCCAATACATTTCGGAATTTAATCAGGGAACATACGTGAGTTCATTTAGGGTCAAGACGTCTAGTTACTTTCCGGGGGTGGCTAATTTAGTCGCAAAAACAGGAAGGAATCGACCGAACAAAACGCTGAATACTAAAGATTGCACAACTAAATAGTGCTAATAAATCAGACTTGAAGAAGACTCGAAAAAAGGACTCGAAGAGTGCTGAGGTACGTAGAGACGTTCGTTGAGAAGAGGGAGACGAGTGACAACCGTTGACGGAGGAGGTCAGGACAGTGCAACAACAATCGCAACGTGAACCACAAATGTCCTGGAAGAGTTCTAAGTGAGGATTACCGGATGAAGAACCAGAACAAAGGGTTAGCCATCGATAGTGGTGAAGTGAGAAGACATCGCCGGGGTTCGACATCAGGGTGTCGGAGGGGGCCAGTCTAAACCACATACCAGAACCACAAAGCACTCGGTAAGCCATGCACACCCATTAGTAAGTCATAGAGTCAGTAGAGGTATGAACCCACGGTCTGCCAGACGGAACTCATAGGTTCGATCCTAGGCCAGAATAGGAGGGTTATTATGTTCATCTTCCATACAGTGCTGGTCTCTTTAGGAACACGTCTAATTACTGTGTCTACCTCCCCTCCATGAACCCACCTACCCACGATCCTGGTCCGTGCTAGTAATTTTTGGCCTAAAGAGTTACGCTACGCCCCCACTTAAACACTCATTTGGCGATCACCATCCTCAGCCAAAGGGCCTAATTAGCTATGCGTGACAATATCGTGTCTAAAAACTGTGCAAAAATATACACTCAAACACCAAAAAATATGCATTCCAAAATCACACCCCTTCAGGCCCTTCTTGGTAATCAGCTTATTTTGACCGAACCACTTGCCCAAATTACAAAACAAAATAATATACAACATTTACAGAAAAGGCTATCGAGTACGTCAATAAAGGCGAATATTTTTTTGGGTCAAATCCTCTATAAGGTCACGGGGCATAAAGATCGTTCACATGTTATTTCTTATGGGAGATTTTTGCCGATGGGACCTAGCTCGAAAATAATTGGATGAGCGTAGCGAAGATTCCATTTCACTACACTGGAGAAAAAAAAAATACGGAATGTTTTTCTTTTTTTTCTGTTTGAATTTTTGTGTGTCTGTTAACACGATTCCGGCTAAACCGATACTCCAATTGCGATGAAATTTTCTGGAGACCTTCTAAATCTCTGAACTAAGAACTGCCACGTTTTTGAGCGCAATCAAAAAGTTATTCCTCATGAAAATCGCAATTTTACGGTTTTTTCGATTAAAAAAAAATTACTTCGACTTATAACACCTAAATGCTTTATACGATAGTAATGATTTTTACACAGTACCGTTATTTTATGAAGTAATATATTCGTGTGAAATTTGAGCGCAATCGAAAAATTATTTCTAGTGAAAATCACCATTTTATAATTTTTACGATTTTTTTTAACATTCTTCGACTTATAACACCTACATGCTTTATCCGATTGTAATGAATTTTTTACAGAACCTTAATTTTACGAATTTATATATTTGTGTGAAATTTGAGCTCAATCAAAAAATAATTTTTTAGATTTGAGATGCATTTCATCATTGTATACCTTGACGACAAGCTCGAGGCTTGAATACTCATTAAAAATCATCTTTATCTAGTAACTTTTGAGTTTGTTGACGTTAAAACCCTTCCCCTTTTTTTGAAGTATCATTGTGAACCCAAAATTTTTGTATCATAAAGTTTTTTTTTATAAAGAAAATTTAATTTAAAAACAAAAAAGGTTTTGATTTGATTTTCTGTAAAAAAATAAATTTCGAACTTTCGTTTGTTAAAAACAAACTTAAAAATTTTAAATTTTTTAAACTTTTCTAACATCATAATTGGGCCCCTAGGAATTTTGATTTATTTTCCCTTTTCGATTAAACTTTAAACAATTTTTTTTCATTCTAATGGCAAAACCAGGGGTTTAAAACGTTTTTACCATATGTAATTTAAAAAAAGAACAAAAAAACAAAAACCCCTAGAGTGCTGGGTATTGAAGATATTTTTCCATGGGGTTTATTTAAAATATGACCAATGAGGCATTCGATTCAGTACTTTGGACGGGGGAAAGGGTAATAAGTGTAAAAACATTTTATAATAGCACATTGGCCTTAAATTTGGGGCTTTTCAAGATGTTTTAGGGTTTGAAGAACCCGAAAAAGAAGATTTTCCCGCCGAGAGGGAAATTTATAAATTTTTTTATTTCCCCCTCTAAGGCCCGGTATTTTCAAGGGCCATTTAAAAGTGGCAAGAAAATGAAACTGAACATAATTTGGGTTTTCACTTGGAAAATCACCAATCAGAAGCCTTGAAAATATTTACTGAGAGGCTAACTGGCAGATAAATTTAACAAGACTTTTAAATTCTGGCCCAAAGTGTACATGAAATTTACTGAAAATCTTTTTTAATCATGAGGGCGATAAAAAACCCCTCAAAATAAAAAATGATGATTTTTTGCAAAGGGTTTAGCTGTATTGCCAAAAGGAATGAAGCTTGGACATCTCAATATACGAAAGTTGGAATATTATATTAATCAGTTGGGGAGTTTTTTTGGGACACTTATAATTTTGATATTTTTGGGTTGCTGTTAAACTATCTAGATGAGTCGGTTTCCCAAAAGGGTTTTTATTTCATTGACAATTAAAAAATGCTAAGTTTGATCGTAAAAAGGGTAGGGGGGGGGTTTATTTTTATTTATATTGCTGAAAAGTTAAATGTCAAGTGTAGTCAAAGTGAAAATTTTAATTTTTCCGATAGATTTTTTAGTTGCAGTCCATTTTAAATTTTTCTTCCAAATGAAAAAGCCAATGATTTTTACACATTTTTAAAAAGCCCCAAAATTTAAAGTTAGAAGAATTATCGGGATTTTTTTTTGATATTTTTAGTAAAAATTTAAAATTTGGGAAGCAAATATTTTTTTTTCTGGGTGATTTCAACATTGTTTGAGAAAGAAGACATTACCAAAAATTTAATTTCAAAATTTCCACTAATCACAGGGAAATTGGTACAATTGAAAAAGTCTTTTAAACTAGGGTTAAAAATTAGGTCCCCTACTTAATTGATCATTTTTTTATGCAAAACACAATGGGAAAAAATTATTCAGTCAGGTATTATGTGTAGGATTAAATGATCATGAATTAATTTATTTTGTTCCCTAAGGGTTAAATAAGCAAAAAATTTTTTCCTAAATTTGTAAATCCTAGAAAAATTTTAAGAATGTTTTTTTTGGGGAAGGGAAAATAGATGAAGATTCTTAAGTTTTCCCATTGACCCAAATTTTTGGGTTGGGGGGTAAGTGCAGATGAAAAAAATTTAAAAAAGTTTTTTTAAAAAAGTTTGTTTGAACCTCAAATGGCATGCCCACCCCTTGAAATTAAGAGTTAAAGGGAAAAGGTTAAGGGTTTAAAAGCAGAGATTAGGAAATCCTGCCAGGGGAGACCCACTTGCCAAAAAAATTCAGAATTTTTAGAAAGGGATTTAAAGTGGGAGGAATACAAAACAGTTAGAAAAAAGGTAAATAAACAGAAATTTGTTTTTCTAAGGGGAGAATTTTTAAATCTTCTTTTGATAATGGTATTTCTTCAAAATCTTTAAAGGTCAGTTTTTAATAAGTTGAAAAGGGAAAAAAAGAGAAAAAAAAAGGTGCCCAAACATCATTTTACAGAGAATGGGAATCCAACACGTTTTAATCCAACATTTGCTGTTTTGTTTAAAAAAAAATTTTGTTGTGAACGATGTAGATTTTTCCAGTGAAAATTTTTGGGATTTAAAAATTTAAATAGAAGAGAACAGAGGACTTTCCCCCATACAAATGTAACTAAAAGAAGAAGTCATTTCAGCAATTTAAAAGCCTTTAAAAATTTGAAGCTCCGCAACAATTCAAAATTCCAAAGCATAGTATTTAAAAATGCGCATCAATAGTCGGTTATTAGCGTTTCTAATTTCCCATTTCTTTCCCTTTTAGGGATTTTTCCCCAAAAAAGCTGAAATTTTTCAAAGGGGAACGCCTATTTATAAGGGAAAAGGTTTAAAAAAAGGGGAAGGGAATTTTTTTCGAACCCATATCAAATCTTTCCCAAATTTTAGGGGAAAAATTTTAAAAAAATTTTACACAAGAGGGTTTTTAAAAGAAGTTTGGGTGCCTCTAAAAGGGTTTTAAATGAAACCCGGGATGGTTTCGGGAAAAGGGAGGTCAAAGCAAAGTGCCCCTTTAGCATTTTCAGATTTTTTCTATAAAGGGATTGAAAAAGTAAGGTAAAGGGTTTGGGGCTGTTTTTTGTTGAAACTTTTGGAAAGCTTTGATTTTAGTTTCCCTTTTTACCTCTTTTAAAAAAATTAAAAAGCCCGGTATTTAACCTAAGTCTTATTTGTTATCAAATTTTGGGGGATTATTTTTTTTAAAAAGAAAAATGTTTATAATCTTTCAAAATAAGTTCAAAAATTTTTCAATAATTTTGTGGAGTTTCCCCAAGGAAACAATATAAGGACCCCTGTTTTTTTTATTCTTTATATAGAGGGTAAAATCTAAATAAAAATGGGAGGCTCAATTATATCTTATATGGATTACTTGGTCCCTTTTTTTTAGAAGGGTGATGTCGAAGAAAATCGTAAGACTCTTCAAAAAGTTCCCAAAGGGATGGATGATTGGTTTAAAACTCAGGAATTGATTTAATTATAGCAAAAAAAAATTTTTTGGGTTTTTTCAAAGGGTAATGATAGAAGCAGGAAAATATTCATTTTTAAAGTTAAATTGTAATGGTAAAATTAATTTCTAGAGTGTTTAATTTAAAAAAATCTTGGAGGTTTTTTTTAAAATTGTAATTTAAAATTTTTAAAAAACATTTTGAAAATGTGTGTAATAAAAAGTATCATCAGCAAATTTTGGGAAAAAGTAGGGAAGAAAGGTTTTTTTAACGAGAAATGTTTTAGGTTTTCTTTTTGAAATTTTTATATTCACCTGTTATTGATTTTTGCCCTTTGTGGTTTTGGGGATAAAACCTCTACTGAGTATGTTGTACTCCAGAAGAGAATTGACCATCCCGGGTTTTATTCTTTTCCCCTTTAGGGCCCAAAATTTGCAGTCCCGATTGGTTTTTACGATTTTGGGGGAGGATGAAGTATAAATTTGCTGGGAAATACATACAAAGTATTAAAATTTTTTTTAGGTATTCTACCCAAATTTTTTTAAATTTTTGATCGTGAAAAAAATTCAAACTTTAAAAACTCTTAAAATTCCGGATTAAATTCTGAAGCTTTAAAAAGTCATTTATTACAGAGGCGTATCCTATTGGGAATTCTTTCGTATGATATTAGAACCAGTTTACTATCAGAATTATACAATTTAAAAGAAAAATTGAAGAAATGATAATGTCAAAGAGCAAAAATTGATTTTTCTATTTTTGTGGTTTTGTCTTGTTTTTCTGTAATTTAAATTTCCTTTCATAATTCGTAAAAATATTTTGCTTTACTCTTTTTTGTTCATTTTGCTTTGTTATGAAAAAACAATGTATTTTCAATTATTTTTTTCTGCCTAATTCCCGGGTTCCGCCCACGTGGACTTGCAACTTGGTTGGGTGTCTGATCATTGCTGTGATCATTTTGACATAAAAATTTTTAAAATAATTATATTCTGTTTAAAATTATATATATGGTAAAGATTTTTTGGACTAAAATTTTATCAAGATTTGAACACAAAATGAGATTGACCAAGAAAAAAATTTTTCGCTTTTCGTGGTTTCTTCCGCGAATTTTTTGATTATCTCCCTATTTGCTTTTCCCTGTTTTTTGGAAAACCTCATTTTCTTTTTGGTGGGATCGTCTAATAAATCTTTTTTTTTTTTTTTTTTTTTTTTTTTTTTTTTTTTCGTTTTTTTTTTTTAATGTTTTTTTTTTTTTCTTTTTTTTCTTTCTTTTTTTTTTTTGTCTTTTTCTTTTTTTTTTTCCCTTCTTTTTTTTCTTTTCATTCTCCCCCCCTTTTTTATTTTGATTCATTCTTAAATCATATAATTATTTTTTTATTTGTTACCAAATTGTTGGTTTAAATGCTTGTTGTTAATGCTACTTTTAAAATATTTACGAAATGTGTTTATTTTTGTTTCGCATTATGTAATTAATTTTTTATTTGCCCCTCCTTTGAAAAATCGTTTTTTAACTGTGGATAACTTAAATAAATAAAAAATAAGAAAAAATAAATAAATAAAAAAATAAAAATATAAAAATGAATTTTCGATTTTTTTTTTTTTTATTTACATTTCTTCAACTGAACTGAAACACCCATTTTTTTTCCGATGAAATATTTTTTACAGAACCCTAATTTTTTGAATTTTTATATTTGTGTGAAATTTGGCGCAATAAAAAAAATTTTTTTTAATTTGAAATACAATTTTTTACGTTTTTAATTTTTTAATTTTATTTTCTTCGACTTAAAAAACACCTACATGCTTTCCCGATTGAACGATGTTTTTACAGCCCTTTTTTTACAAACCCAAATTTGAGCGCAATCGAAAAATATATCTCAAAAAAATCTCAATTTTTCTTTTTTTTTCGAAAAAAAAAAATTACCTCATCCAACAACGCGCCTAAAAAAGGTTTGCGAAGCTTCCTATTTTACAAATTCGAAAATTTTTTAGGTCACGGTGGACTCAATAATTTTTTTTCTTACTTTTCTAATTCTAACTAGTTGGCCCGAAGGAAAATATTTTTTTAGTTTAGGGGGTGATACCCCCTTTTAATTATCAGCTGACGTTTGGGGCAGTGTTGAAATCGCGGTTTCCTTCGACTTTTTTGTTATCATCGGAAAATAAAAACTTCATCTCTCGCAAATACACGTTGGGGAAATGGCGAAAATGCCCCCAAGGTTGACGCGCTCTTTAATCAAATAATAAACTCAAAACAAAACCTCAGTAGGAGCTAAAATTTTTTGCTTAAAGGGTGTTCACCTTAAACTAAAAAAAATATATTTCACTCAGGCTAACAATAATTATATTTAAAAATTAACAGAAAAATATTATTGTTCCATCATACCCTACCAAAAAATGAAAACATGGCTTTTTTTTCGAGCTCTGCCCCATCGGAAAAAATCTCCCAAAAAAAATTTGGAAATCTTATGCCCTGTGCCCTTTGGAGGATTTTGATCCAAAAAAATTTGGCCATTATTGACGTGCTCGACAGCCTTTTCTCTAAACCTCTATATTCTGTTTTGTAATTTTTGGGCCAGTGATTTGGTCAAAAAATCTGATTAAAAGAAGGGGGGTTTATTTTGGGAAAGGGTATTTTTGCGGTTTTAGGTATATTTGTCCAGTTTTTAAAGACTTATGTTATAAAGGGCCCTTTTAATTTCCGTATTTTGTATGTTACTTTCGATGTGGCTGTGTGTGTGGGTGTTATCACCAGTTACCATGGTAAATATACCTTTGGGGTGGGAAATTCAAAATTTTGTTTTATACCGGAGCACTTTCTTAAAATTCAAAAATTCAAATTGAAAACCCCCCCCTTAGGCCTATCGGAAGATTGAACGTCATCGGTAAATCTCTCCATGTTTTTAAAAAAAGAATCTGCCTCCGCCCGTAAGTACACTCTGTTGGGATCCCTTTCCATTGTGTATTATAAAATAAGCGATATACCTAGTCAAATACCCGAAGGCACCTCGTCTGACTAAGTGAATGATGAATGGAAAATTTAAGAAATAAAACGATATGCATGTTCAAGAGATTCGAAGGCAAATTTTCATTGATTAGTTTCCGATTTCCATAAAATTTTTGAACCAAGTTCTTCATCCTGGAGGAACGCGTTCCTTTTTCAGGAACTTTAGTGGGACGCGTTCCTTTTCTTGGATCAGAACTTGTAACGTTAAAGTTACTATTTCGTGGGAACTTATCATTTATCTCTACTTTTATTTTAAATTTTAATTATATGGATGCAGGACACCTCTATCTAGGTGGATAGGATGTGGTTCCGCTTCTTGCTTCCTTTCTTCAAAAATATCTGTATGTATTTTTGTGTGTATATGTACCATGTATTATGAATTTGATGAATTGATGATGAATAAATAATAATAATGAGTTGTTTAAAAAATTTGAAATAGCGGATTTCGTTTTAATATCAAATAGGGGATTTTATTTCTCATACATTGTAAGAACATTATGCCATTTTAATTTGTAAATTCGACTTTTCGATTATCGACCTACATTGTTTGTATTGTTGTTTATTGACTAGGCCTCGCTACATTCGTTCGTGATTGTGTTTATGTTGTTAAATTACGTTTTTCTTCGTTATTGTTCAAGATGCCTCGATATAAAACTAAATTTACCAAAATAATAAATAGATTAGCCTAGTACGCCTAATGTGGTTCAGCATGAAAATACATACCGAAAATGTTGTGAATGATGTTCCTAACCTCACTTCTAAACTGCGAACAGCTAGGCCTAGGCCTACAAACAAAATGCTTTTGAGGAGATTGTGAAAACAACTTCAGGTAATTTAATTTGATTTGAAATTGATCTTCATGATTTTATTCGTGATGATCCAGATTATGGTGTTGGAATGCATTAAAATTCAGCTTGGTATGTAGGTAGGCCTATGTGGTAAGTAGGCTAGGCTAGGGCTAGGTTAGGGTTGGAGGGAGGGCGAAGCGCCGTTGGCCTAGCCTAGGCCCTAACCGAATAGTGTTATTTGCCGTTCTTGGTCTCATTACTTGGTCTTGTTCTTATTCTTGGTCTGATTCCTGTCTTGTTTACTAGATTTGGCTTCTTTGCATTTTATCTTTAATTATTTATGTAATTTACGGACGTATCCGTAAACAGCCGCCATGTTCTAGTACTAAGAACAATCGATGGTCCTTTTCCGATTCTTGTTCTCATTCCCAAGATTTCGGCGAGTCCTCGATCGTGGCGCTCGACTATTCGGATGCTACTAGCTACGTCATGGATATCATGACGCCTAACGGTGACGTAAAACGAGAATGAGACCAGGGAATGAACGCGTTTTGGCACTATTCGGATACTCCCTAGGCCTAGGCCTAGCCTAGGCCTAGGCCTACACCAATTTATAGCAATGTTAAAGTTTTTGTAGGCAAGCCTATAATAATAGTTTTAGGCAATACTAAAAAGCATGAAATAAGCATAAAAAACCATGTTGGGGCCCATGAACCGCAGAAGTAGGCCCTACCAATCGATTTTCCCGGGAATAATTTTTTTCGGTAGGCCTAGCCTACTTGTTCATTAACGGGACCCACCTCAATTTTTTGTTAATTGGTCCCCCCCATTGTCGTTATTATTTATTTATTTTGGTTTACAATGAATAATTTTAACTTCCGAGAGTTGAATGTGACTGCTGACGTAGAACGTTACTCACACATTGACTCAGGCGAGTACATTCCATTGGAACGCGTACCGTAGCCTACATGAGAGCATCTGTCGCCGTGCAGCTGACATTCACCAAGTGTCCAGAATGAATATTTTCTAATTTGTCAACACTCAACTAGCGAATATGCCCAAATGGACACCAAATGAAGCTGTAGGCCTATATTGGACCATGCGTTTTTTTGGAATGCAACGTGAAACACGATTTCACGCGAATTCAAATGGAAGTCGTTTTGCGTTGGAAATCCTTTATTAGATGAGCGTAGCGAGCGAAGCGAAGATCCATTTCACTACACTGGAGAAAAATCCGGAATGTTTTTTTTTTTTTTTTTGTTTTTTTTTCTGTTTTTTAACACGATTCCGGCTAACCGATACTCCGGTTGCGATGAAATTTTTTGGAGATCTTTGAGATCTTTTGAACTGTAGAACTGGACCGTACGAAAAATTGATAAAAAAATTATTTCTCTTGAAAATCGCAATTTTAACGATTTTTTCCGTTTTTCTTTTTTGTTTTTGTTTGTTTTTTGTGTGTTTGTACACGATTCCGGCTAAACCGATACTCCAATTGCAATAAAATTTTCTGGAGACCTTTTGAAATCTTTGAACTTAGAACTGCCACCTTTTTGAGCGCAATCGAAAATTATTTCTCATGAAATCGTAATTTTACTATTTGTTTTTTTTTTTTCTTGTTTTTTTTTTTTGAATTTTTGTGTGTTTGTTAACACGATTCCGGCTAAACCGATACCCAATTTCGATGACATTTTCTGGGCCCTTTTGAAATCTTTAAACTTAAAACTGCCCTTTTTTGGGGTACAATCGAAGAAATATTTTTTATAAATATCGTACTTTCACATTTTTTTTTTTATGTTTTTTTAGTGCATATTTTCGGACTTTTTGGCCGATTCGCCCAAAACGGGTGGGGCTAAACTTCAATTTCACATGGACTTAAAGTAATTTTTATGTATTGATTTTTGAAAGAAAGAGTTAAAAAAGTTGGCCAAAATCCACAGAAAAAAAGGGTTTTTTAATATGATTTTTTTGAGGTTTAAAATAACAATTAAAAAGTAAAAATGAAACTTGCAACAATCACCTAAAATGCATTCAAAAAACCTTGAAAAGAAAGTGGGCCCATTAAAAATAAAAAATGACAAAAAAAGCTCATCCTCACGCGGGGGGCTAAAGCGTTTTCCTAGTATTTAAAAAGCAACGTTAAAAGTTTTGTAGGTGGGGTATTTTTTGAAACTAGGATGATGCAGGGTTTCGTTGGGACCCTGTAGAAAAGGAGGCTGCCCCAAGCAGGCCCCAAAAATTGTGCATGCCCTTTTTGATTATCTGTGCAATAAACGTAATAAATTTTAAATTTCGGGGTGGAAAAAATTGTGTTTTTCCCCGGCCCCCCGAAACTCAGTAGAGTAGGCTAGATTAGTGTTGTAAATTTTCTCAATCAATCAAACATCAATCAGAAAAAAGTTTATTCACAAGAAAAATGCTTATTACATTGGTTACATGGCTTATTTATAACACAAAGTTATCAGTACAATAAAGCTCCTAGTTTAGGTCAAAATAATAAACAATAATGAATGATGAAACAAAATATCTCTGAGTGAACAAATACCAATAGTAATGAAATAAAATTCTATAAAAATCATTCATTTGAGAAGCCCATAAGCATAATGCTCGTGTGTGGGCAGTTACAGAACATATTAAATACATTGTTCCATAATCAACACAGAATTGATGGCTAAAGTTATTTACTTTAGTTTAATAGAGAAGAAAAAAGTATGTGCAAGGAAGCAAATGGAATGGTTACCCTAATCCTTAATATTAATTTACATTTTTCAAGCCTACCCTGTAACTCATAGGTTTACAAAGGTTCCTAAAAGCTAGAGACCTAAAACATAGACTTAAAACTAAACTAAAAAACTAAACTATGACTGGCAAATAATAATAAAACTGATTGGCATTCTGATTACTTTAATCCTTTTTCGAGGAGCCCCTCTTCACATTCTTTTTAAAAGTAGAAAGAAGAAGAGAACATATTAAAAAAAAAAAAAAAAAAAAAAAAAAAGTTTTTCACCGAATTTTCACATTTTTTAGGGGGTTCCCGTTAATGAACAAGTAGGAGCCTACCCTTTTTTTCTACTTCAAGATTTAGTACATGCTTTTATTCAACTTCATGATACAAAAAATACATTCCATACAAAACCAAACATTATTTACATATTATGAAGGTGAATGCCAAATTAGCAAGGCTTGTGTGTTGGCGCATAATATTTTTGTGGTAGATAATTCAGGTTTTAGATGGCCGATGACGTTAATCTTTCGTAGTGAGACAATGTAGTACCTATTCCATGAGAAGTATATAAATGGAGGGTACCTATGTAGGCCTACCTTGTAGATGTGTCAGCCTAAAGTTATGTATAAAAATATAGGCCCTGCTATATCCTAAATGGTACCAGAACAAGCCTATATAGTACTGTATCATTTAGGATACTATAGCCTACCTTAACACCTTCACTGCTACATTTTTTACAAACAAACATCTTTTGACAAATTTTAAATTCGCTCTCAATCCGTGTACCTTGTGTTTGCCATGTTTTAATAATTACCAGTCGATAGGCCAATGAGTTTTTTAATTTTGTTAAAAACTGTTTTGGCCTGTGAGCTCATTCTGAGGTCTTGTGCACAGTGGCGGATACAGGGGGGGGCGTGGGGGCGATCGGCCCCCCCCCCATGATTTCTTTAAAATAAAAAATAAATGTTTTATTATTTTATTGTGCCGCACCAAAATTCACTCTAGAAAACCTGATTTTCAATAATTTTGCACTGCGGCGCTATTTATTTAAAACTTCCCATAAAAATCAACAAGGAATTTCCTTTATGTTGGGGTCAAAAAAGAATATCAGTTTGCCTCTGAAATGGTGTCTGCATCAAGTTGTACTTCGATTATTAAGTTGTCCTCCTATGTGAATCGTTTTTAACTAAATAGAATAGACGTTTAAAAATAATAAAATTATGAATTGAAAATAAGATCAAAACGTTTATAATAATGTTGCAATCTAGCCAATGCTGTAAATTGTAACTCGACATGACGACAAAACAAATTGTGCACACAAACTACATTGTTTCCTATTGCCATCCGCCCACCACTTTTTTTCTAAACCGACCAAATGCACTCTAAAACCTGATTTTTCAAAATTTCGCGCTGGCGGCGCCATTTATGGGGGTCTTCCGCCCCCACATACCCTCGTGCATCCGCGCTTAGCTCCCTTTCCCACGACTGTACATGCACAACGCAAATCGCCCCCCGCCCCATGATTCTGTCCTAGATTCCGCCATCTGCTTGGTGCAAGCGTTGAAAATATGAATAAACCACTACACCGCATGTGTAAAACGCTGAGCTACAATATTCCTGATGCCACATGTATTTGCCCTTCTTTGGACTGTGCCATCAAATACTTTTAATGCCCTTTGCCAGACTAGGTTTTGTCGTGACAGTTAAAATCGGACCCTGGATGGCAATGCGTTACATTGTACGGGTTTTTCCTGCAACACTTGCCGCAGTGGAAACAATAAGTAGGCATTGCAAAATACAAAGAATAAAGGTACATTTGAACTTTTGTATCACCTTTCTCCTTGCTAGTATCAGCTCCAGCGCTGTCCTTCTAGGGCGCCACTGTCGACACTTTATCCCCTGTCCAGTCATCGTCCGGATTATATGATGGGTCCACAAGGTTCGTTGTAAACTGTTTTTAGTTTCAGAATTGGAGTGAAAAAATTGCTAATACTTTTTGGTGTTTTTTCTATATGTTTCTGCTCCTCATTTCACATTGCACTTTCTATTTCACAGTAACGATGATCGGGGGATTTCCAAACAATCCAATGCATCTAAGAATACCAGGTACACTAAATTGTTGCCATTACGCTTTGGGTTTTTGTTTGATTTTTTTACCAACACTAGGCTGATGTACACTTTGAATGCTACATTAATTATTATTGCAACTTGAGTCCCTTCGTTTTGTAGATATTGTATATTTTTCTATGTTTTTTGGCGATAGTTTGCTCTTACCACCAAATGTAAAGTTATGAACTGAATGTTCTTTTAGAGTTTTTTCGATTTAGTCCTAATAGTTTTCAACTTAAGGTTTGGAGAGAATGTCAAAATTCTCCGTCTTCAAAGTGATCAGAGCAAGACACCAGTTTGCTTAGACGGCAAAAGCTATTTCGATTTTCTTTTGTGAAGCCACTGTTTTATGTATAGAAGAAATCGCTCTTACTGGGAATAACAATACAGTAACAATGCCACGCTCATTACTACGCTCATTATTTCGATGGGTAGGCAGCCACACTTTTTTTCACCATTGTTATAAAATGTTGTACACGAATAACACAATGAACACACTAGTACTTTAGCACAAGTCACAATGTAAATGTAGAAGGCAACTCTTTACTACCCGAGAGATCACCTACACTAGTGGCCTCCGTCCGTCAACCCTATACCGGTTGCTGGGCGGACCTCACGGGCCAAGTGACGTAGGATGGGTGCAGCTAACTAGGAGGCGCGTGAATATCTTCAAAACTTTTTGGTGCGAGTTTTGTTGCATTTTTTTTCTGATCTCTATGTAACATACATTCTTCTTTTAAATTCAAATGATGTTTGAAGAGTGGACCTGGCCTTTAAATTTAGGCCTTAGGTATTTACTTTAAACTGTCATAAATTTCTCACATAAAAATGATAGGAGCCTAATAGACCTGAAATTGTTGTGTAACTTAAAACTACTGATGGTAGATAATTGACACTAGGTCATTTCATTTATAACACATATGACAATAATATATTATCCATTAATGTCCCATAAATTTAGGCCTGATTACTTAAAAGTACTTGCTGAGAAAAATGTTTTCCTAAAGTTTATCATATCCAACTTTGTTGTTATCAGCGGGAGAATATACAAACGTTCAGTTGTCTCGCAAATAACTCGTTGGGGGGAGCTAAGAGAATGGCGAATGCCCAGCCGGTTGACGCGCTCTTTAATCAACATAATAACTCAAAACACAACCTCAATAACATCTCAAAATTTTGCTTAAAGAGGGGCTTATTAACCCAAAAAAATATTTTTTACCAATAATCTATAGCTTATTACTACAGTTAAAATGACGTTTAAAAAGTTGATATCTTGTAGCTGTGGTTTTACAGCAAACGAATTTTTCAATTTTTTTGATCCAGAAAATAGCGAAAATTGGTCCGTTTTGTGTAATTTCTTAAATCGGGGTTAACCAGCTTCTTTTTTGTTCCGCATCGATACTAGAGCATCATACAAATCTAAAATGGCCTATTAATAACCTTGTGTTTGGAAACTGTGCACAAATATACACTCAATTACGCAAAATAATGTATTCCAAAATCACACCCTTCCTTGGTTATCAGCATATTTTTATTTTTAAACGAACCACTTGCCGCCCAAATTACAATCAAATTATAGAGGATTTACAGAAAAGGCTGTAGAGTATGTAACATAAGGCCGTATTTTATGGATCAAAATCCCCTCCAATGTTCACGGGGCATAAAATTGTCCCATGGTTATTTCTTATGGAGATTTTTGCCGATGGGACACTAGCTCGAAACCACCATTTTGAACAATTTTTTGGGGAGGGGGTTAATGTAGCTGGTGGACACCAATAATTTTTTCTGTTTATTAACTAAATTCATAACTATCTAGTCCTAATGAATATATTTTTTGAGTTTTAGAGAGAGTATAGGCCATGCGTTTTACCGCATAATTGCTGTTCGCGTCGGGCAACTGACACCACAGGGTCTAAATTTTTGAACATATGTCACAAATGTGGAATTATAGGGCTCTACAGTAACACATTTTTAAATTTTTGTTTTAAATGGTAGTTTATAAAACTTAAATAAGTTTTCACTAATTTTGATTTTTGCTAAAAACTCTAAAATTGACCATATTCACAAGATTTTTTTTCGACTGATTTTAAAAGTCAAAATTTGGAAAATCTATGACCACAGGGCTTGGTGGCTTTATTGACTAACTTTGCAAAGTTTCATATACTTTCGGATTGCATCTGGCCGAGCGAATAGCTCTTTGCTAACAGCCAATGTGTTCCCATTCCCATTCCTTTACAGCAATGTGACTGTCAAGAAATTTCCCTAATGTTTAGTATTTTGTATTTCCCAGTATTTTTGTAGGGATGGTTGCTTTTGATGGTGGCTTGTTGTGTGTGTGGTGTGTGTAACCACGGTAACTTACCATTGGCTGGCAAATTCCAAATTTTATGTTTGATCAGTAGCACTTTCTTCAAAATTTACACATAGCAAATGGCCCTTCAATGGTGCCATACATTGGATTCACTCTTATACCCCAGACTTCAACTACACAAATCAATAACGTACGTAAAGCTGGTTAATTTTTACAAATAAACATTAAACCTTTATTATCATTGCCGTCAAATGTTGGTTGCAGACTGTAAGTGTAAGGTTAATCCATAGTAAGGATATGTATGTATACCTTAATTCAACAACCTTATAGCTCATACTGCATGTAGCCTAGCTTGTTAAGTTATATGCATGCCAACTTTATGAAGTAGGCCTAAACCATACAATATTTCAGTAACTATCCCGGGCTTACATACGCCTATTTTATAGGCCGGAACTTACATACATGCAAAATGTGTTCTGGCTGCCTGTATTTGTTTTTGTACATAGTATTGGACATTTCACAGTAAATAAATATAATAAAAAAACAACAAGAAATAAATAATAATAATAAATAATAATAATATTAACTCATTTTTTTCCTTATTGCAAAAAAAAAAAATTATGTGCAATATCCACTACAATTAATTCATATAGTGTTCTCTTTCAAATATTTAGGCAAAAATTTTTCTGAAGTTTTCTAACATATACCTGATCAGTAGTAACGGCCTACGTTGATATTTTTTTGTATCGATTTCATATAAGGCGGAAAGGTCCTATCAGTATAAGACCTAATCAATTTTTGATATAGTGTTGATTGACCCCGTGCAATGTTTTTCAATGGGACATACAGTTGCGGCTCTGTTTCTGAAGCGTGTAGTTCTTAGTGGTCACATCATAAAGACTAGCATTTTTTATATAACTATTGTCACATCTTAGCATATTTATTAATGGTCCCTCATTTATCAAACAATTGCATTGTTATACTGAATATGATACCTATTATTACAACATAATTCACAATGTTTTTATCTGTGGTACTCAGGGGGGGGGGAACAAAGTGTGGTAGGCCTGGATTAGTTAAATTTCAGTTTATTTTATGCACTTGGTTTACATTAACTACCTAGCCCTATTAGTTTTGGTATGCCAAGGACTTGACAATATAGCTATGTTACTTAGAGCTCTTAAAATGCATTTCTCTCCACATTATACCAAACCTTTTCGACCAATAGCCGTAGGAAAGTTACAGACCGTTCAGAGAAACGTTACTTTTTCCTTTTTTCCTTGTCTCATAATTCGCTGTAGTGCCATCCGGAATCGTGTCTTTCTCGGCAACTTCAAGATGAGAGCGTGAACGTAACCGTTCCGATCAGCTGTATGCGTTCTACTGTTTAAGATGCCCCGTATCCTGGGCCAAGGTGTGATGGGTAGGGGAAACTGCTCAAAACTGTTATTGGTCAACATGATAGAAGTTTCCAAGGCCATCAGGAAAAGGTGGGCGGAAGACCCCCTACCTAAGTTGTGCTGTTAGGAAATAGTAATTTCAGTTGTAGACCTACGTATTAGGTATTATCTTTTAGCTACAAAATATGTACTTAGTAGACAAGGTTGTCTATTCTAGTCTAGCTAGACAATCACAACTAAACATCATTAGCCTGCATTTATATTATATCCTGGCGTGGAAGCTACCCAACAGTTTTAATTTTTGAGGGTCCAATTTTTGACCTGTTGTTTATTGATACGAATTTGTGGTTTTGTTTGTGTTAGTTCCGGATTTCCTTATATTGATGTCGAGTAAAAGAACTCGGGTCATGTTTGGGATGTCATCCCTTTTCTTGTACAAAAGATAAAGTTATCTACATAATTATAAAATTAAATGGGCCATTATCTGCTAAGTGTTTTTCTCAGTATAGTTTTTTGTAATTCTAAGAAATTATAAATTTTGCAGCAAGTAGGCCTATGTATGTAATATATATAACAATATATTTTATACATATATATATATATATTCTGAAACTCAATGGTTTAAAAATTAAAGTGGGGTGTTTTTTTAGGCAGAGCTACAAGACTAATAGGTTTTCTAAGGTTACCCAAATCTGGACAACAATTTTTTTTAAAAGTACCTACTAAAAAAAATATACTAGCTGTGTGGTTGTTGCCTAAATGCCAAAGATACTATGTCGCAAGTTTTTAATTGCATCAATGCCCGCCCATTCTTTGCAGATAATTGGGGGTGATATCAGTAGGACCTAGAGCATTTCTTCACTAATGTTCTTCATATCATGTTTTCCAACTTACAATCACTATGTACTATTGCTTGGGTTGATAGGCTAGAGGCTGGTTTAGTGTTGGTTTGGTGAAAGTTGATAGAGGCTGGGGCCAACAGCTTACCTTGAAAGGGGGGGATTTTGGCAGCTGTGTTAGAGTTGAAGATCACATTAATAATACACAGATCCACATTACATTACGACAAAAAACGTTTCGACTTGAACAGCTATTTGTTCACCATCGGAGTTGAGAGAGTTACTGACTAACTAAATTGGCTAACTATTTACAAATATGTACAAGAGGCACTGTTGGCGGTGGAGAGGGGAACTAGGGAAGGTCAGCCAGGTAGTTCTCCCGCTTCCCCCTCTGGACTCCAAGGTTAGCGTGGGAGGCCTTCACGGGAGCGGTGATCTCTGTTTGGTGTCCAATTCCCATTTCCTGAGCTCGTCCTTCAATGCAGTTAGGTGGCAATGCCTTTATAATGCGTTGAAACGTCATTAACGCTGGCATTAAGCATTTGAAAGAGAGCTCAGGATGGGAATTGACCAACCAAATGCTCCTCAGCTCCCGTGAAGCCTCCCAACCTCAACCCTATCTAACCTTTGGGGTCCAGGGGGAAACGAGAACCTGACCTTACCTGGCTGACCTTCCCTAGTTCCCCTCTCCACTGCCAACAGTGCCTCTTGTACAGATTTATAAATAGATGGACCATTTATTTAGTCAGTACCTCTCTCAACTCCGACGGGTGTAACAACGGCTTGTTCAAGGCGGAAACATTTTGTTCATAATGCAATGTGATCTTGAGTATATACTTTATTGACCTTCAACTCTACACAGACGCCAAACTCTTTCAAGGAAGCTGTTTGGCTCCCAGCATAGATATTAAACATCTACAGTTGGCTAGATCCGCCAGCTCATTTATCTACTTCCATGACAATTTGAAGCCTTTCTTGAAAGACCTGTTTTGCATGTTAAGTGAATGGGAGCGATTTGTAATGCCCAAATAGTTTTTCAAGATTGCGCCCATGTTGACAGAAGGGTGAGCATACTAGCCGTTAACCCCAACTGTTTACTAAATTCCCTATGGCACAAACTTTCTTATTGTTTCTGTTTGTACATTCCCCTGCTGCACAAGCGTATGGAACCCATATCAAACAATCCAAGTAAAATACTTTTTGCATCAAAAAGCATAAATTAAACACCAAATTGCCATCTTGAATATGGCACATTGACGTCTCCAATTTGCTACGCTCCCGTCAGTGCCGAGGTATTGGAGACTGCGTATCTAGACCCCGGGGCGCCCGGGTTTTTCTAAATTCCGAGGGGTGCTGAAATATTTCAATGACACTTGTGGCTTTCGAAGGAAATTATCCTTTTTAAACTGTCATGTAATTCGATACATTTTATTTCAGTAGCGGATTCTGTCCTGATTCATGGGAAATAACTTTGTTCTCAAGATTTTCATATAACTAGGAAGCTTCCAACCGCTTTTTCAATGCGCGTTGTTGGATGAGTGTAATTGGTTGCAATTAAACTGCCATGTGTTATATACAGATTTCCTGTTGTTCTGTGAAAAAATCATTACAATCGGATAAAGCCATGAAGGTGTTTTAAGTTCGAAGAACTTTTATTTAAAAATCAATCTCGATTACCGCTCAAATTTTTACACGATAATAGTATTTCATAATTAAGGTTCTTGAAAAAATCATTATAATCGGATAAAGCATGGTACTGTATAACTAAGTCTAAAGAAGAAAATGATGTTTTAAAAATCGAAAAAAATCAATAACATTTGGAAAAGGCGATTTTATGAGAAATAATTTTTCGATTGCACTCAAATTTTCAATACGCATATATTAATTCATATAGTTACGGGTTCTGTGAAACAACTCATTTACAATCGAATAAGCTTGTAGTGTTATAATTATAATCGTAAATTACGAAATAATTTTTCGATTGCGCTCAACAAACGTTGCGCGTTCTAAAATCAGAGATTTCGAAGGCCCTCCAGAAAATTTCATCGCAATTGGTTATTGGAGCATCGATTTTAGCCGGAATCGTGTTAACAAACACACAAAAATACAAACAGAAAAAGAAAGAAGAAGAAAAAAAACATTCCGGATTTTTTTTTTCTTCAGTATGTAGAATGGATCTTTCGCAAAACGCTCATCCAATTATAAATTAAATCGAAAACTGCCTATCCACGTATCTTATGGGAGGGGGGAGGTAATGTGATTTTGCAAAATCAGTGTCGGTTTTGATAAGTTTTCAGGCTGTAAGTTTTCTCTTATCGCGAAGGCGAGAAATTTCGGATTTTCGGGTACTTCTGTCGATAGCCTAAACCTCGTTTAAAATCTAAAATTGCACAATAGGTGATGGGAATTGGTCCACAAGCAAAATCTAACGCGGGGTGGGGGGGGGTGGGTAGGAACAATCGCCCCAGCCTCTTTACTCAATTAAGTGTGGACATTGACACTGATGTTGATTTAGTATTACGAAAAGAATGGAATTGCATATATAAGTATTGTTTTTAAATTCCCTTTTCAGTTTAGGCATTCACAGGAACGTCTACCATTGTATGTTTAGCGGGGTAGATTTGTTATTTGCAGAACAGAAATGCCACAGGACAGCTCAAAATGGTGTTATATTGGTTACATTTTTATTTAGATTCAGATAATTGAGGGGTATCTAATGTTCTCTGGAATGCAAATTTCTGTATTAGATAATAAAAGAATAATAATAATAAAAAACAATCTGAGGGGTGCTTCAGCCTCATTACCCACGGATTCGGCGCCCCTGATCTAGCCTCTATAGTGTCCTAATATCTATGGCAGCCACAGGCCTCTATCCAATCTTTGCCCAACCAACACTAATTAGTAAATTACACTACTATTACTTTTAGTAACCATTCATTGCTACCATCAGAAAGCCCAAGGGGGTGTATTTTTTTGAACTTATTTCAAATTGATTTTAAGCAAATTGTTATCCCTGACCCTTAGTTTATCTTATAGGTTTTGGATTTAGTATAGTCATACAACGGTTACTCTTGTTCTATATCAACTAAAAGACTTTGGCTGTGAGCAGAACCAGTCGACTTTCAAGACGATGCTTCTCGTCAACGGCTCGCACGAGGTCCATCAAGCTTCAAGACCTCCTCGACGCTTCATCCGCAAGTTTGTCCTCTTCCCGGCCTGTGACAACCCGGATACTGTGCTCAGATCGGGTCCCAGAAGAAGGGGACCAACCTCAGTTATACCCTGCAGGCTTGCGACTCCACGGACCCGGCTAGAGTTCAACCACAAGCAAACACTCCTCCTTCAAAACCCTCCCCAGTGGTACCAGCACTCCGTCACACTTTCAAAAATCCCACGGGTCACATTTTATGAGTTTTTTCTAAAAATGTAAGAATCAAATTTAAGGGCCTCATCTTCTGTTTTATAGTCTAGTGCCTGCTTAGCAATTTTACAATTTTTTTAGGTCCATTGTAAAGCAAAAAAATTGATAACTATTGTCAATTTTATAATAATGTGCGTAACATATTGCAAAACTACATGTGGTGTGTTTTTGAACTTACTTTACGTGCATAGAGTATTTTTTATGTACAAAATGAAAAGTTGATTTGGGCTTGGGTGGACGCATATGCCCCGAAAAATGTCGGGTACGTCCCGATTTTTACATCCAATTGTCCGCGTCTCGAATTAAGTATAGAAACAACAAACAATGTCCCTTAAACAACTACTTGCCACACCAAAATTACACTTGCCTAAAGTTATAAAATAAAAATAAAAAAAGATTTATAAAATTTATAAATTTGGTCTCTTCCCAAAGATGTTTCTAAAAGAAAGTAAAAAACAGCTAGGCTTTATGAAAATAGTTTGAATTTAAAAAGTTTAAAATATGGAAATATCTAACCACTGGCCAATATCCAGAGGTTTGGTAACCGGTAATAACATGGGTTAATAAATCTGGAGATAACTAATTTTGAATCCCACCCACAACTAAAAATATGTTATTAAAAATTTTTTCAGAAACATGTTTAAAATACTCCAATCAACACTGTTAAGAATAAAAAAAAATCCGTGGCGGCCCGGACCCCCTATTGTGCACTCCATTGTGGGCAAATCATGTATTTGACCCATCACATCCGCGCGGGTTAATTTTTGGATGAGCGTAGCGAGACGAAGCGGAAGTAGTTCCATTTCACTACACTGAGAAAAAAATCGCGGAATGTTTTTTTTTTTCCTTTTTTTCTTTTCTTTTTTTTTTGGATTTATTGTATGTTTTGTTAAACAAACACGATTCGGCTAAACCGATACTCCGATTGTCGATGAAATTTATTGGAGGCCTTTTGTTTTTTTTTTTCGAAATCTTCTGAACTTGAACTGCCCCGACGTTTTTTTAGCGCAATCGGGGAAATTTTTTTTCTCATTAAAAAACTGCAATTTACGATTTTTTTTGTATTTTTAAAACTTTCTTCGACTTATAACACCTCCATGCTTTATCCGATTTTAATGATTTTTTCGAACAGAAACCTCAATTTCATGATTAAGATATCGTGTAAATTTGAGCGTGTAATCAATTACTTTCTCAATGAAAAATTCGTAATTTTACGGTTTTTTTCTTTTTTTAAACAATTCTTTGACTTATAACACCTCATGCTTTATCGCGATTGTAATGATTTTTTACCTTGAACCTTAATTTGACTGATTTATAATAATCGTGATAAAATTTGAGGCGCAATCGAATAATTATTTTCTTATGAAAATTGCATTTTTAAAACGATTTTTTTCCTTTTTTTTACAATTAACGATCAATTAAAAAATTAAGTAATTTTTTTATTTTATTTAATTTAATTAAATATTAAGTTAATTTTTTTTAATTTAATTTATTAAAATAAATCTCTTCGACTAAGAATGTTTTTTTTCAGGCAGAACAACAGAAATCCGCGACCACTGGCAGCCTCAAATGCCCTATAATACGCTCATCCCACAACGCGGTGGGACTTAAGCGTTTTCTAGTATACACTAGTTACGTCAGCTGTATCTAACCAGCCTTTTAAACTATATGTCTGTATTTACAAAAATAATTTCAGTACCTATGTAAATCGATTTAATCTCTGGACTGTATTTAATTAAACACTTTATGTTCACCCATTCTCTATCGTTAGTTCAAATTCCCCTTGACAAACCACGATAATTATGTTGAAAACATCTAATCATCATCATACCTGCCTTAACTCATCTCATCAACTTTCATATCACAGCGTCGCAATATGACCTAACCGTTTGAAGCGCCCTATTTTTTCTCACAATACGTCATCTTCGTTGCAATAACCTAAAAATATTGCTTGAAGAAAAATTAATCATGTATGGCCGCTTCAACGTGCTTTTTGTAGTTAGTACAGCCCAGTTATACAATTTTTGGGCAAAGACCCAGACCTTTAATGTTCCTAAAATATTATTGCTAGAATACGTTCAGGGGATGTCCGTGATCAAAAAACCAAGTTCCCAAAAAATCCCACTTGGGGGAAAAAATCCGCCATCTTGAAAAAACTCCGCCATGCTGTATTTCCAGATTGTTTGCTCAAACAGGTGATCTAAGAGACCAAATACATTTGATTTTTTTTCTTGTTATTATTTGCAACTCTTTTTGTATAAACCCTAATTAATTGTCATAGGAAAAATTCCGCCATCTTGAAAAAAATTCCACCTTTTAATTTTTTGGTTTTTTCTAGGCGATCCCAAGTAACCTAAATACATAATAAAATTTCCGGCTGTATTCTTTTACAACCCCATTTGATGGAATAATTCAATTTATCTGCCCTCCTTCAAATAGCCAGAATTTATTCGATATTGCAAATCATTGCACAAAAATAAAGGCCACACAACCAGCAAGTTCAATGTTATTTTTTTGCAGTAAAACGTTTCAACCAGAAATGTACCAATTAAAAACTTATTGCGAAGTATCAAAAGAGTTTCAATTAAAAGTTTCATAGAACATCACTTACTTATGGTTTACCTTGAATTCACCATCATCAGCAGTGACTGTTGTTCCATCGAATGTCGTACCAAGAGTTTTACTGAAAAATTAAATAACTAGCTGTTCCTATAAAACATTTTTATTCGCGTTCCTTGTAGTATGAAAGTAAATTATTACCCCACCCCCCCCCCCCTTCCAATTGGCCTTGAAATTATTTAGCCGCCGACGCCTCTTAATGGCGACATAAGTTATATCACATCATAATCATTATCATTTTCATTGTCACACTTAGTTACGATTGGCTCCTGGAGGCCTTACCCATGGCCGGGGTCTTTCTGAAGCGACAAGCACTAGCCAAAATGGGGTTCATTCAATTTGCCAGCATCGAAAACAAAGTTATAGATCTTTTGGAGAGTTCTTTGTAGTCATCCTGGCCACATCCGATAATCAACACGTCGAGATGCGCATGTCCCGTCAAATAAGTCACCCCAAGACACACCCACAAAGATGCGAGACTGGCTAACGTTTCCACAGTCCTTCCGCGCGTCTCACCTCTGCTTGTGTCTCCTTTCAAACGGATGTGGTGGCACAGACAGAGTGTGTGAATTGCGACTGGGGGGGGTGCTAGAGATGTTGAATTAAAGTCCATGAAGGGAATGTTTTGGAACGCGGTGGGTGCGTGGGGAGTGGGGGGCTCAAATTTACAAATGCAAGCGAAGGTTATTTATTGGCAATCGTCCTTATGTATCCAGGTCCGCAGTGATGTAGTCCACAGTCAATCCCTGCAGCTCTGTCCACCAAATGTTGTGCAAAAATTTAAAAAATAAAAAAACTAAAGTAAAGTCTCAAACAATGGGTGGTTATTTGACGGCTACCAGAACGCCGTCGACAAAAGACACGAGCCGTCCGGCGATGCCCATGATCATCTTCCAGCAGATGGGTCGTTGTTTGAAGGATTGGGTTCACCTCATCCTGCTGATTGGGAGTGGAAACATGTGAGAATGGACAACTGACGCCCATCCCAACACTTAAGGGCTCCAGACCAGCTAAACTACTCACATTGTATTAACATGCAACTGTAAAACGGGATGTGAGCGCCCAAATTGTTAATGCCAAAAATGGATAACTTGCTCCAGTATGTGGTGACTACGCACGGGATATGGTTGTTTCAACTGCGCTCCCACTTTAGGAAGACGACGATAATCGTTGTAGTAGACGACGTGATGTCGAACATAGTGTGGCATGAAAATGATAATGATAGTGATAGTGATGGCAGAGCCTTATCGTCACCAGTTAAGAGGCGTCGTCGGCTGAATTTCATTTCAAGAAGACATGTGTAGGGATGGTTTATTTACTTACGTAATAGTAACAAGGAATGCTATAAAAGTGTTTTATGACAGCGTTTCTTTTCTTTTTTGTAAAACTCTTGGTATGACATTTCGATGGTAACTGCTGAATGATGGTGAATCAAGGAAACCACTAAGTAAAATGATGATTTATCTTGCCGAATGTCATTACCCATTGAAGACAACGTGAATAGTTGTCCAAATATTGTTTCACATAATTTTCTTTTTTACAAGTGTCAGTGAAACAGCTCTAAAAGTTTCTCATATTATATTAACGTTTTAATTGGTACATTTCTTGGTTTGGCAAACGTTTAACTGCAAAATAACATGAACTTGCTGTTTTTGCTTTTTTGGCTTGATTTGCAATATAGTAAAAAATTCTGGTTATGTTTGAATGAGGGTAGATGACAATTTAATTATTTCTGCACTTGGGGTTGTAAAATAATAACAGAGGAAATTTTGGTTATGTCTTTAGGTCACTTTCAATGCCTGCTATAGCAAAAAACCAAAATTCAAAATTTTTGAATTTTTTCAAGATATTGCGGGATTTTTTTTCTATAACATTAACTATTTCGATCAATAGGGTTGCAAATATAACAAAAGAAACAGAAACAAGTAATTTGGTCACTTGGATCACCTGTTGTAGCAAACAACTCTGCAACGACACATAGCGGAGATTTTTCAAGATGGCGGATTTCCCACTGGGATTTTTTGGGAACTTGAGTTTTTTGTTCATGGACATCCCCTGAACGTATTCCAGCATAATATTTGAGGAACATTAAATGTCCGGGTCAAAGTCCTAATTTGCCTGTACTAAGTTGTGTCTCGACGTTCGTCGTTGCCAAGCCGGCAGTCGCAATGTTTGCTCATAAGGAAATTTTTTGTCACTCAAGTAGGGGCCTACATCAAATAATCGGAACCGGTTTTTTTCATTTTGTAAAACCGGTTTTTCAAAAATAAAAATTGCGGTTTTTTAAATTCGCTCGCGTTTTTCCGCATGCAACACAAGTGCGCCTTCTCGTGTTCCGTGCCACTGTGCGCTTGGCCTTGTGAGGTCGCGCTGTACCCCAGGCAGTCAGCACTCGGCCGGCAGTCACTCCCTTTTCACTCACGAGTCAGCTTGTCAGCATCCGTGTTCTTCCCCTTGGTCTTACTACTCGCGATCTTCTCAGAGATTATATTGCTTAAATAATAACCATAACATTTCTAATGTTTTCAATCTGCTAGAATCAAAAACATCACACCAGCAGTGAAAACTGAAATTAAGCACATGGGAATGAGATACTGCAGAGGCTTCCTCAAAACTTATCTGTCCACTACATATTTGTTGGGGCAAGAGTGAATGGGTGATACATGAAGATGAAAATGACACTCTGGAGTGAATGGAGGACCATGTTAATGATAACCACTGAGTGGACTGTAAATGTAGGCCCTGGTTCGACGATCACGGACGAAATAACCACACTTTGAGGCAAATCACAAGTAAAAACACACTGATATTTATTAATAACTTATCGAAAGATTAACAGAGAATAACACTAGACCATACGAATGGCCGATGCAGTAAGTAATTTTCAGACTTATGATAAACATTGTTTGAAAACAAAGAAACGAGCGTCACGTTTTCAACATCAAAGAATTGATACAACAGTATTTAGGATGGCGGTGAACACAAGGCAGTGCAAATTGGTTTCATAACAACTGGGCCCAAAAATGAATATTTTTTAAGAAAGGAAACATTGAAACATTTTTAAGTTTGGAAGTGGGACACAATTTCACTATTGGTCGTTTGTAATGGTCCTCGAGAAGTCTTATTGGACCAATCGAACCTTTCCTCGTCGCCATTATGTAAAGCGGTGATTACAGCAACGGCCACTGGAGAGGAGTATGGTTGTCCTTCCTTCACCAGGAAACCACTGATGCCTTCTAGAAATTTTGGACTCAAACTAAAACCCTTCTGTCTTTGTGCAAAGATTGTAGATAATCACTTGACATTTCCTCATATTATCTGCATGGAGTGTTAAGTTGCTTCCATCTATTCAACGTATGAATTGAGTTTGTCCATTAAAGTTTGGGTTCTGTATAGCGGTGATTGCCCTATCGCCGATTTAGAAAATGACCTGGCTAAGATACGATATATCATTAGGATCATTGTTAAGGGCAATAATGGCGTGAGTTTAAGCAAGCTTCAATCTGTGTACGTAAAGTTACCATTTGTTCAAACGTGGAGAGGAGTTTATTTCATTACCCTCTTGATACGGTATTTCAAGGTTACCGGCGAGCCTCCCATAAACCTCCGAAGTGTGGAGACGAGGAGGTATTAAAAACCAGTTACACTTATCGACAGAGCTATGGTTTTTCAGAGTTATCTTGATGTAACTTTGATTTTAACAACTGTTGCCAAGCGGTTTAGCCGAGCTCGTTTAACCGTTCCCACTCGACACCGAAGTTAAGCAAGATCGGGCGTGGTCATGGGTAGAGTGGGTGCCGCTCTACCCTGAAAACTCACGTATAAACCGCTGGGTTTAGAGCAGTATGGGAGGGTTCGAAGCTAGTGTAACGCTTCGTCTCCTTTGTCGTCCTGCTCGGTCAGGTCTCGGGTTATTGGAGGAACTATATGACGTCAAAGTTACACCGTCCTTCGGATGGACGTTAAGCCGTTGGTCCCCTTGGTAACTTTTCGAAAGGAGTAGGCTACGTGCCGGTACCGGGGTTTTCCCCTCCTCCCTTCTGTTCATACTTCATTCTCATACTATCACCACTCATCGTCTCGATTAGCCCTAAGTGCATAAATATGAGACGTAAAGCAAATATTCAATCAATCCAATCAATCGAACAACTTGTTAAGTTCAACAAGCTGGTGATTGGCAACCAACAAAGTTTGATCCGTTTTCGCTATAAATTTTTGAACATTTACATCCCTATGTTAATGCGTTTTAAGTCAGCAATGATGCCTCGGTAGTCATATCACTGACTAATTTCAATGTGGATGGCCTTTGTAGCTAGACATCACAAAAATAGCGATGTAATGCCTTCAATTTACTTTGCTGACGTTATATCCTTGTTTTTACGCAAAAACGGGTCCTGCGTAATCGACTCCTGTGTTTAGAAAGGGTCGAGCTGGTTTTATTCTAGGAGCTGGAAG
Source organism: Sweltsa coloradensis (assembly GCA_024449915.1). NCBI lineage: Eukaryota > Metazoa > Arthropoda > Insecta > Plecoptera > Chloroperlidae > Sweltsa > Sweltsa coloradensis. The sequence goes on along the minus strand of JAMZAV010005489.1, from coordinate 48,915 downwards.
TTCTCCCATGATTGCTGCGTACAGATTGTCTTCAATATTTGTAGCACGGCAAACACTGATGCAATGTCGTCTCAGGATATACGTCTTATGGATGGTATCCAGTAATGTTTGTCGAAGTGATGACGTCAACATTTGGTGCTGAAGCATGTACAGTCGTAAGTGTTCATTCTAATGAGCATTTTAGTGAGATGATGCTGTGGTGGCATTAATGATTTGATGTTTTTGACTCAATGGCAGTAAGATTTTCGGAGTCCTACTTCCTACTCTTAACATGCTCACTATCAAAAATGGATAGAGATTTTTGATGTTGCTTTTGTTATTGACCTTCCTTTGGATGCTAACAAAGCTTGGATGTCTGACGCATAAGCTTCACTTTGCGCTATTTTGGATGCATACTTTACAGTGAGTTTTGCAGCTCTGCGCAGATATAACGGGAGAAGTTTCTCTCCGCAGATGGCTTGTGAGCGTTGTAGCAAACGAAGACAGTGTGCCGTTACACGTTGTAGTTTTGATAGTTTTTGAGAACTGCAGTATAATGCCATCTTCTTGCTTGGTGCAGTTGAGTTGTGGTAACAGTTACCTTTGTTCGGCATGTCTCATTGAAATTGACTGCACTTTGGAAACTGGCCACAATATGGAACTAGTGTACAACACACTGTGGCCCGTGCCACCATAAGTCACAAGTGGGCAGAGTTTCCTGCAGAAGTTCCTCTTGATATATAGGTCTGCTGGATTTTGTGCTGATGCGACGTGTTGCCATTTTGCATTTGCAGTGAGTTTCTTGTATTTCTGTGACTCTTTTTGCAATGAATGTTTTTCCATTTGTGTGGATGGACTTTGATCCAATGCAAAGAACTATTGTAACGAGTCTGTCCAAGGAAAACTAGAACCAATGTCAAGACGTTAGAGATTCCAAGTCTTTTTGAACAATTTGGCGAGTAGAAGTGCAACCGCTAATTCCAAGCGTGGATCTGAAATTCTTTTCAGGTGCGCCTTTGACTTAGAGCAAGTAAATGTTGACAGTTTGTACCGTTCTTGTGTAGTGGATCGGAAGATATATGCAAGCTCCGAGCCCTTTCGGAAGCATCGAGAATCCGTGAAGTTGAATGTCCAGAAATGGATCCTGTACTATAACTAGTCGTTGACCTTTATGGTGCTTATGGTAGGAAGGTTGAGTTTGTAATACTCCTTTTCCAATGAGTATTCAGTGGTGTTTGGGTAAAGATCATCCGCAGTCTAGCTTTCCTAGCCAAAGGTTGCTGTAAGAAATATCTTGTAGTTTGACACGATGGGACTTAGTAAAATCCCAGTGATCGAAAATAGTAGATACGATCGCTAGCACTTAACGATTTGGTAGAGTTAGTAGCTTTGCTGTGGCTGAGAAGTCGAAGAATCGATCATTATCTGAAATGTGTCAGAAGCAGGGTGCCATATCAAGCCTAGAGCTTTCAACAGACTCATCTTGTTCCACACTGGAGTGGAAGATTAGTTTTCACGATCTTCTTCTTGGAACAGCCTCCAAAAGAGCCCGAATGGTTTGAACCCACCACTTAAGTAGTGGGAACCCTCCACTGGAAAGCAGAGATCGCAAATCTTGCTGGAGTTGTAAGCATCTTCAGATTATCTGAACCTGATGACAGTCGTCTACGTATAAATCGTTTGTTTAAAACAAAAGATGCGCTGGGATATTTTCAGCTTCCAGATCTGCTTGGAGTGATGTAGGCATCGTGTAGCTAGAAATGTGCTGTTTTTGTGGCGTATGTTTACTGTAGTTAGTTGTATTCCTGAACAGGTTCATCCATGGTTCTCTCCATAATATTCGTTGTAAGTTAACAATCGCAGGGATGCATTCTATTTGTCTATCATCTTAGCAATGTCGGACTAGTGAATGCTATAATGTGTTCTGAACCGTAAGATAATTGAGCATATATCGTCTTGTTTGTGGGACCGAGTTGCAATAAATCGTTTATTGACTGTCGAGTGCTAGGATTTTGCTGACCATCGAAAACAACACGTATGTGAGTTAGTAGTAGATTCTCTTGAATACTAGCATGATGTGGCAGGTAGTAGCACTTTATCAGATGTGACGACAGCGTTGTCGACTCGTTGCATGTGTCCAAAGTTCACGATAGTCTTGTAAGAAAGAATTTATTCTTCTTGGCATTGATATTCGCCTTAGACTACGTTCTAACTGCTGCAGTCGTCGCAGGCTTTGGATCTGGAATCACCTAGTTCACTCCTGTTTTCCTTAAAGCGGGAGAACGAACAATGAATTTCCCTTCGGAGTTACGGTTGTTCGTTTAAGAAATGTGTTTTCACATTCTTTTTCTTCTTTAGTGCGATAAGGTTTTGGGATTTTCTTCTATTTCCCAAAAGCGCTTGAGTTGATGATCCAATGTTTCATTCCTAATGAATAAACTGTTGTGTGGGTAGCGGAGAGTGATCAGTAGTCGAACTGTCCCATCCTCCACCGATGATCCAACCAAGCTTCGTATCTTGAAGTGTGGGAAACCTCTGGACGAGATAGTGAATTCTGTCTGAGAGATCGTAGTAAAGTTCTGCGCCGTCAGCAGTTCGCTTCACCTGTCGATCGAATTCGAATCTGCTAGTGTGAATATCACTAGGAATGTTTCCAAGTGCTGTTAGTCAATACGGGAGACGACGGTAGTCTGCCAGTGATTTTTGCAGAATAAAACAATTCAAATGTGTAATTAGATCAGTAACCATAGATTTGAAAAAAGTGGGGTGGGGAGATGTTGACACCTGTGCGTAGTTGTCGATGTTTGTGTTGTTAACACAACACGTTGTATGGGTTGATGAATGACTTCCTTTTTTAATTGAAAAGTTTGTTTATTAGCTAAGTCAAGTGTGATGGATGATTGCTTGCTTGCTGAATCCAGTAATTCTCGACATTTGATTAAGTTCGAAACTTTACCTGAAATATACCTGAGCCTGTGGGCAATAATACTTTGTTGATATCGGCTTTGTCTTGTACGAACGAGTAAGTACCTGTATTCGTATTATTTTCAAGGGGGGGGGGGGGTGATAGTACTAGGATGGCTAGTTTTCTTGCCACTGATTATCAGTGTGTCTGCCGTTGTCGCTGCATCGACCTTTGATGAGTACAGACCTATCTGTAAAATTCGTGAGTACACGTGCTGTGGCATAGAACCACACTTGCCGTAGCTACGAGCTTTGCATGCTTGCTTGATGATTGTAGCAACAATTTGCACAAGCATTTTTAGATTTGATTACATGCCACCTGTCTACAATGGCAGAATTACGAATGCATTTCCAATTAAGTACAAATAATGGTCATTGTTACAATGCAAACCTTAGTGGTCTTTGTGGAAACATACGTATGCTTAGACCTGGAAGTACTTTAGTAGACTTGTTTATTTTAGTTTGAAGACTTGTCCAGACTTGGACTGAGTAAGCTCGAATGTCCGTGACCTCTTGTCAAGGAAATCCGCATAATCCTTAAGTGAAGAAACTATGAGTCCTGCATGTTTGTTTTTCAAATTCCAGGCCTGGGTGTGTATGTCCCTAATCTGCCAAGGGTAAGTTGAATAGTAAAGTTCGTGAATTTCAACACTCAGATTGAGAGCCTTGAGAGCATTAGATGCTTGTTAACTTCGTTAACTATTGGCGAAGATCGTGAGCCGAGTTTGCTCGCACATGTGGCAGGATTCGAGAAGAGCATTTGATGGTTTTCTGAGATACTTAATTTTTTGGTTTTCATATCTTTTTGACATCAAGTTCCATGCTATGTAATAGTTAGCAGACGACAAGGACAAATTCCTTGATTAATGTAGTGATCATTACGTAATGAACACAACGATATGGAATTTGTGAATCCGTAAGAGAAGTATTCTCAATGTATGAGGCGCGACGTAGTTTCTTTGAACTTGTGACGGCAAAGACTGTAATCACTCTGAGAATTGTGGTAAATTTATAACCAGGAAGTTTTTCAGATTGTTTGTTATGAGTGCTAAGAACGACCCTTGCCAGAACCATACTTGATGGTGTATCAATAGGTACCATGGGTGGCGTGAGTATGTCATTAGATTTTAGCATAAGCCTCAATTATACCAGTTTCAAAATCTGTTCGGTAGGTTTCATGATTCGCATCGTCATTTGTGTCATTCTATTTCAAGACGTGATGTTAATTTCCTCTAAACTGATCCCAAATTAGAAATAATAGTTTTCTGACCTAACTCTGATTGCACTCAGATTTTAGTGGTTATTGACATCGTTTATAAAACTGTGTGTATGCGTGTAGCCGCAGCTTTGATTATTCCACGACGTTTAATTAAATCACGTCTCTCTTGCGCTGCATATGGCATTTATTGAAGAATCAATGAATGTATAGTAATAGGCTATATGAAGGTACGCAATAGCTTATCTGAATTGGATGATGTTGCCACTGGAAGAACACGCGCCGCCACTGTCCTTGAGAGATGCCGGCTGATGACCCGTACTTCACTTCTGCTGGGGCCCTGAGAAGGAACTCTTGCTACGTCGTAGGCCTAACGTTCAAACTGCGTTGTGAAGTCGCCGACGAACGATTACATTGCGAAAGCCGATTAAAGTTTTTCCACGTGGAACCATGTTGATTGTATAACGGCCCGGATGGGACCAAATTTATGTTGTGGTCAAGAGATGATGGGTGATACATGAAGATAAAATGAAACTCTGGAGTTAATGGAGGACCATGTTAAGATAACAAATGAGTGGACTGTAAATGAAGCCCTGGTTCCGCGATCCACGGACCAATAACACACACTTTGACTGCAAATCACAAGTAAAAACACTGTATTTATTATAACTTATCGAAAGTTAACAGAGATAAACACTAACCATACGAATGGCCGAGCAGTAAATAGTTTCAGACTATGATAACCATTGTTGAAAAACAAAGAAACATAGCGTCCTTTTCAACACCAAAGACATTGATACACGTATTAGATGGCGGTGAACAAGCAAAGCAGTGCAAGTGGTGCATACCCACTATTCGAATTTCATTTCCCCAAAATATCATGTCACCCACTCGTCCTTTTCCCTTCAACCTCTTCACCTGCAGAGCCAAGAGCTATTTGTATAGCGAAACTTTGTTCCTGTGCTATAGCCAAGAGCTGCAATTTGTAGTATTGTTTCCTTTCGTTTTCAATCCCAGTCACAATTAGTAGGGCAGCCTATCCTCGTTGCCACGGGGTCTTGGTTCAAAATCCAGGGTAAACATGGTTCTTTTGTCGCCCAAGCACCAGAGTCTAGGAGTGAAGCCCCCTCCTGGTTGTGCTGTGTTTGTGACTTTCCAACCCTTCCTATCTCTAACCTTTTCTCTAGAATGAATGAAGAGTCACCCTTGGCCAGCAACAAGCAGGAGGGGCAGCTTTTCTCTTGTTCCAAAGGTCCTGGTTCGTATCCAGGGTAAGTCATGGGATTTCTTTGTCTCCCGAGCACCAGAGTTTGGGAGGGAATTCCCCTTACTTTCTGTGCTGACTGTGTGCCCCAGTATGAATGGTGTGTGAAGTGAAACTTGCTGGGGGGGGGATCATGAACAACATGCTGGCAGAATTTACTTTCTTGGCGTGGCCCTACCACAGGTTTGGTTATGTTGTTGTGAGTTTTGTTCCATATAGTTTAGGCTGTGATTTTTAGTGCCATCCGTCCGCCTGATGGAGTCCCAGAAGGACGAACGCGTCGTTGATTAAGGTACGAACAACTTTGATTAGCTTGCAGTTGGTCATCAGCTATGTGAAAGTTTTGTCGCCCCCGCCTTCAGCTGGGTTTTTATGTCTTTTGGGGGGGAGGGAGGGGGGGGGGGGCTCTCTAATGCTTTCCAATCTTCAACCCTTCTCCAATCATACTACAAAAAGTATCATTTCAAATTATGTTTAAGGTCCTGGATTAACGGATGGTATTAGAAATACATGTCAATTGAAAAGACGATTTATACGACAAAGTAAAACTGACACCAGTGGCTGAGTTTTTAAAGTTTTTATAGCACATTTAAAAAGGATTTTATCTTAACTTATACCAAAACTTGACTTACTCAGCACTTATTAAATTCTGGTAACAAGGTTAAAACAACAATGAACTTGGTTAACATCTGACTGGTAAACAAGGAAACTGTAATAGTTCAGTTAATAATAAATTAGACGATGGGCAGATTAATTACTATGTAATGATATTGCTATACAATTCAATCAATACTCACCTCAATTGCAAGGATCTAATAGACTCAAAATAGCAAATACCCTACGAAAATGTATGTCAATCTGATAGAGGTTACTGAGCAATAACATCCCCAGATTTTGATTCACTAGAGTTTACTAATCCTGGTGAAGTAATATCAATTAAGCCTTACATTCTAACAATCGGCAGGGGGGTATGGAGTTTTCAAATGTTATTATAATATAGTAGTAATTTTTTTGCTGAACCTCTGCCGAACATATGTATTGTCTTTCACGGAGGGAATATTTCCGAGCGGCGGGAAATGCTCTGTTATTAACTTTTTTTAAAAAAAAACGGGGACAAGGTGGATATTCAAATTATTGACCCGTTGCGTTGTTGCCAACACTATCAAAGTGTTTTGAAAAACTGTTTCTTAGTCGCTTCATGTGTTCCAGAAAGACAATAATATACTGAGCTAGGAATCAACACGATTCAGGAGGGTCATTCTAGCAATGACGGCAGCATTCCAACTGATTCATGAGATAAATAAATGCCTTAGATAATTAGATAACAAACTAGTGGTGGGATGTAATATATGTGTGATTTGTCTAAAGCACAGTTTTATACGACTTTCAACATTCAATCCTCATTGAGAAATTATAACATTTTTGGTCTGAGGGGTACAGCGGGTCCTGTGTGTAAGAACTTAGGTATCTCACAAACCGTAAGCAACGGGTGAACATACAAATAGTATTGTGTTGTTGTTCCAATCCAGCTGGAAACCTGTGACAAGTAAGGTACCACGGGTTTTAATCTAGGTCCGTTTTCTTTAGCTTTATATCATGATTTGCCCTCCTTACCTTGCATTATTCTGTAAAGCTATTCTTTTTGCTGACAATACTACTGTCAAAATTACGGCACAGAGCATTATAGGCGATTTGCTGTATAAACTGGAAATTATTCTCAAAGAACTAGAAGCATGGTTCAAAATTAACAAATTGAAGCTTAATTGTTCCAAAACTCAAATTATTAGTTTTCAAGTTAAGGGAGAGCATCCACATGTATCAGTAGAACACAACAAAATATCAATTGATATAGTGGAGGTAGCCAAATTCCTAGGGCTCAAATTGGACTTCAAACTTAAGTGGTCATCACAATATAGATGATTTATGTAAGCAGCTAGGCTTGTTTTGTTTCACAAAGAAGGCCTTGTCTACCCAATGTAATTTGGAACATTAAAATCAGTTTTTCATGCCAACATTCAGTCTCTGATAAATTATGGTATGTAGCCAAATTCCTAGGGCTCAAATTGGACTTCAAACTTAAGTGGTCATCACAATATAGATGATTTATGTAAGCAGCTAGGCTTGTTTTGTTTCACAAAGAAGGCCTTGTCTACCCAATGTAATTTGGAACATAAAAATCAGTTTTTCATGCCAACATTCAGTCTCTGATAAATTATGGTATACTATTCTGTGGGAATTCAACAAATTTTGGAAAGATTTTCTGCCTTCAAAAGAGAGTTAAAGTCTTGTTACACTATCAACATGTTGACGCAACATGTTGACTCAACTTGTTGACCAGATGTAGATAGCATTGAAATGTGATGCTGCTGTCACACACTGAAATATTTGACTCAACATTGACGACCACGGCATATAGTTGACAAGAAGTTGAACAAGTTCAACTTTTGAGAAATGTTGACCAGATGTTGACGACGTTCAACCAATGGCTGACCGACATTTTTGTCACGTGATCATTTTGTTGAGTCGATCCACGGTGTTGGCTATTATAAAGCAAATTTTGTGGGAAGAAAGACTATTTATGCGAGTAATTTACACTGAAAAGTTATAAAAAAATCGTACCCGTTTCAGATAAGATACAAACATAATGATGAGGTGAGTAAAAAATGGTAAAAAAGTTTTCCCTAACGAGACTCGAACGGGGACCCTTTTGCGTGGTAGCCGAGCGCTCTCACCGTTGAGCCAGCAGCGAACTGGAATCCTGCGCCGCTTAGAGTGGTAGTCATTATCCCATCAGATACGCACGCAGACTCGAGATGAACATAAAAGCTTCGGGATGGCAATTACGACACTTTTAACTCTTTTATGTCGATCTGCCAATACTTTTTTAATGTAATTCACAGCTGTATACGACATATGTACGTAATTACTATCTTTTTTGGTATGAAACAGTTCCGAAGTGGCAGTTCTCTTGACGGAATGTTCCAAAAATCCGTCAACATGTTGATGAAGGTGACACACACAGAGTGTAGTCTTGTCAACAAGTTGAGGCAACATGTTGCGTCAACAAGTTGATAGTGTACGAGACCTTTAGTTAGTCATACAACAGGTTGACTATCTTGTTCTCAGTTCCCACTAAATACTTTGGCTGTGAGTTCGGCGCACAGACCCAGTTCGACTTCAAGAACGACCGCTTCTCGTCAACGGCTCACACGAGGCAATCAAGCTTCAAGACCTCCTCGACGGCTTCATCCGCAAGTGTGTCCTCTGTCCCGGCTGTGACAACCCGGAGACTGTGCTCATCGTGTCCCAGAAGAAGGGGACCATCAGTCAGACCTGCAAGGCATGCGGCTTCCACGGACCGCTAGAGTTCAACCACAAGCTAAACACTCATCCTCAAAACCCTCCCCAGTGAGTACCAGCACTCGTCACACTTCCAATCCTGCACATTTTGGAGTTTTTCTAAAAATGTAGAAATCAAATTTAGGGCTCATCTGGTTTATAGTCTAGTGCCTGCTTAACAATTTTACAATTTTTAGTCATTTAAGGCAAAAAAATTGAAAGCTATTGTTAATTTTTAAATAATATGCGTAACAGATGCAAAACTACATTTGGCGTGTGTTTTAATTAACTTTACAAGTAGGCATAGTAGTATTTGATGTTACAAAATTAAAAAGTTGCTATCTTAATTTAACAGGCCTCACCATTTGGGCATCCGCATCGTTGGTGTCACTATCAGCTATTAATCTGTCTATGGCAGACCTAGCCCCTACTTGTATTTTTGTTAATTGCAAATGTTATTAATTTGTTGAAATGCATTTCTGAGCTTTGTTGATGCATTTTCTTTCAGATATGAGTCCCTCAACCCAGGGTTCGTCCATCACGGAAGGCAAGCGTGGCAAGCGCTCGAAGAAGGGCAACAGAGAAACCAAAGGTGACAGAAAAAACTCCGATGACAACGAATCTGAGCTGGTCGTCGAAGCTCCTGCCAAAGTGTCCAATGAGGTTGGTTGCGATTACTACTACATACCTGTACTCATATAGAGGTAGGCTACTTGGTTTATAGTGCTGGTTTATACCCTTGGCCTGGTGATTGCAATGATATAAATCTAATCTAGAGTTCACAACAGTGGACCGTGATGTAATTAGGGAAGAGGACGGGTATGTGTTTCCACTGCCCGTTTACCCGTGAAACCAGGTTCTGAATTGATGTTTCACATGGAAGGCTAAATGTATACCTGCGCTTTCTCATATCTTTTGTGCTTGGCTGCGTTTTTCTTTCGAACTATAATGTCCTTTTAGTCCGGATGCTAAGAGACTTGACCTTGCATTTTTTGATACAAGCAAGGCACTTGGCACACGTGTTCTAGGGACCATACCCTACTAATTTTCACTTGGAGCCATCGTGATATCCCGTGCAGGCACCCGTTATTGCATGTTGCCTACCCCTGCTGGTTTAAAGGGTTGATTAGCAAAACAATTCGGTGTTTGGTGATAGAAACTTGAAATTTTTACCAACTAGGGGTAACATTAGGCTTAACATTCTGGCCACGGGGAATTGCGGATTTCTCCATTAAGGGATGATTGGGGTTATAATTTTGGGCGTTGAACATTTTGATTTAAATTTTTATTGATGACACCCTTGGTTTAATGTTGGATTTCTACGTTAAAGTACTTCCCAAAATTTTCAAACAAAATGATGGTGCTAAAAATATGACTAGCGACCCCTAATTTGGTCATAGTTACCTGTTGACATAATGACCTGCGTAATGACATATTTGATAAATGGTTAAACATAGTCGTGTGACCACTCTATTTAAAGCTTAGATGAAGTAGAATAATAAGAAATAAATTTTAAAATGCCATGTTGACCTGTGACCTTTATCGTCCTTTATTTGACCTTGATAACTGTTTCAGCATGACTGCATACTTATAGCACATCCAAATGCATATGATATATTAACACGTTTATTTATAAAATGCACTCAACATGTAAGTATATATCAATATTAGGGCTGTGCGAGTCTCGACTTTTCGAGATTCGAGCGAGATTAAAGTGCTGCTCGAATCTCGCTCGATCTCGAGATCATACTGCTCGGAAAACGAGTCTCGCTCGACCCTCAATCTAAAATTTGCTCGAAAAATCTAGTCTCGAGATATCTCCGTCACAACCCGGTGGTCGTAATTATGCGGGACCTTGCGTTATGCGACGTGGTAAAGTAAATTTTATTCCCCGATTTTTGCGTAAAAATTTTTCATATTGCCATGCCACTTTTGTCGAGAAACTCTAGGCCTAGACGAGCTAGCCTAGGCCTAGGCCAAAGGCTGTAGGCCTGGCCTAACAGAGTCCCGGTTCCATTCCGTGATCGGGGGTTTTGATAAACCCCCCCGATCGGAGGCCTAGGGCCTACTAACAAATGAGCATAAAATAGGCTTCACTTTAAAACACTTTCCTCTAGAGAAGTTCTACAGAACGAAAGCTAGGCTAGGTACTTCTAGTACTAGCATACAACCCAATAAGTGACAACAAGACATCCATCTACATTTTATTTTAGGCCTAGTCGAAATTTCACAAATTCGTTGCCAACGCGCATGCGTCTGTCGACGCCCCACACATCGGCGCATTTGACTGGTCACTGGTAGCGCACTCTATCGAGCGAGCTTTCTGAACTGAAGCGTGATTTGTGAAGTTGGCGGTAGAGAGCAGAGAGACGCTTTATCGACTCGTTATCGACTCTAACGGAGAAAACTACTTTATTTGGTTTTTCTTACGACATTCCCATCTCGTTGCGACTGAGGTCTTAAATATTTTTACTACCAAATTAATGTGATTAAACTAATAAAGTTAGGAAACAAAAATTATTTTCATTCAACATGTAGCCTAGGACCTCTGCCATAGATAGGCTAGGGCTAGGCCTTGGCTACTCCACGCCTAGGCCCTGCCCCTAGGCCCCTATGCACTGAACTGAGAAATGTTGTTTACTTTTTAAATATTATTTTTAAGTAGGCCCTAGGGCCTATTTTTTACTTTTGAAGCCGCCTAGGCCTAATTTTTTTGTGTAGGCGATTCTTTCTTTGGGGTCCTACAACAAATTTTAGTGCGCTCGATCTCGCTCGATTTCGCTCGACCCTCGGGTTGATCTCGGATCTCGCTCGATCTCGAATCTCGCTCGAGATTCAAGATTTTTTTCAAATTCTCGCTCGATCTCGCTCGACTTAAAAAACCCCTGCCCGCACAGCCCTAATCAATATTATATTAGGCTGCATTGTGAACGCTTTTTTACTGTCGCGTTGATGATGAGGGAGTTTTTATACCATTGAACCCTCTTTACTATACTTTTACTTTGTTTTTGTTTTTAACGTGTTTACATAGAATATATCATTTTAAAAAGGGGTACCAATTTTCGGTTGATCGTTATGGTAATAAACTTTTTAAATTAACATTCATTAAGGGGAAGGTAACAATTCACCCGTTGTTGATTATTACTTTTTAATCAGTTAGGCAGTGAACCAATTTGTTAAGGTTTTGTTTTTTTTTCATTAAAGGGGTTTTCACCGCTAACTAAAAAAATATTTTTCATTCGGGCCAGCTAGTTAAAAAATTTAAAAATTTAAAACTGAAAAAATATTGGGTCCACCTTTAAAACCCCCAAAAATTTGTCAAACTTGGATTTTTGAGCTAGGTCCCTGGGCAAAACTCTTATAAGAAATAACATGGGACATTTAATGCCCCGTGACCTTAAGGATTTTGATAAAAAAAATTTTTGGCCATTATTCGTCTCTACACCCTTTTTTCTGTAAATCCTATTATTTTTTTTTTGTAATTTTGGGCGGGGTTTTTCAGTAAAAAATAGCAGAACCAAGAACGGGTGTAGTTTTTGAATGCATAATTTTGCGTGTTTGAGAGTATTTTTAATTTTCCCCAGTTTTCAAGACACGATGTTAAAAGGGGCCTTTTAGTTTGTTATGATGCTTTTTTTTCTATGGGGAATAAAAAAGGGTGCGGGGCAAAAACCCGATTTAAAAATTTTCCAAAAAGCCATTTTTTGCTTTTTTCTGGTCTAAAAAAGGGGGAAAATTAAATATCAAATCACAGTTACAAGATAAAAAATTTTTTAAAACGGTCTTTTTAGGGTAGAAATATTGCCTCCCTAGATTATGCGGTAAAAAATAATTTTTTTTTGGGTTTAAAATACCCCCTTTAAGCCCCCAAAAAAGTGCGCGCTTTGGGCAGAGTGTGTATTTCTTTAAAAGTTTGAGACATTTGCATCATCCCCCACACCTTTCCCTTGCCCCTTTCATCGTACTAACTCCGTACATTTTTCAATGCAATTGAAAAAAAAATTCCACCGGGCCCCCATTCCCGTCATATCCCCCCCCACTCCAAGGGCCCAAAAGGCAGCGTTGTTGAGAAGATTTTTTGACCCCGACGTGACTCTTTGATAGATTGAGGGTCGAATGTGCGTACTAAGCGTCTTTTGTCGGAAAAATCGTTTCTACCGTCTGTTTTACGGGGTGAAAAGATTTTTTTGACATTCATTTCATTTACGGTAAAGGTATTTGGTAAAAAAAATAAAATTAAATACACACATTTGTTTAGAGTACTAAGCGTAATTTTTGTAGCTTTGATATGTGATATGTAAAAGATCTCAATTTTATTAATCTACTCAAACACTTTAAAGCTCATGGCAGCTAAATGGCAGCTCAATCCAACCGAAAGAGGAACCTTTTTTCCCGAAAACCGTAGAACTAGGGAATGCTAAAGTTTAATAAATAACCAGGAAAAATTTAAAATCGGTTCCCGGTACCCCTTTTTAGAACAAAGTCAATAGGGTTTTATTTTTTACCTAGAAAACTGCAACATGGGTGTGGTGACATACTGATGGTTCCTTCCAGCCCCCCGATACCCTTTGCGCTTAAATCCCAGTTTTTTAAAACCAGCTGTTGAAAGGACGCACTACACATCAGTAGCAAAAAAACGCAAAAAACCCTGAGTAACACAGCGTGCACCTTTAGGGGCCGTGTCTCCCTGCTTGTGTTTACTTTGGGGCTACCCCCTGTGAGATCCTGTATATTTTTGGTATAGCATTGAGTATGGGGTATAACTAAGGGTATCAAGTGTGCTAATGACTTCTTTCCCTTTCCTCATTTATCATTGATATATCGGGGAGGCTAACACCCAAAACAACTTCTTTTTGCGATCACGTAAAAATTTGGCCACCCTTTTGGGGGAATTTTTGTGTTGGATTACGCGTCTCCTAAATGTTTGCCCCCTTATCATATTTAAAGACTTTTTGGGTAGTCTTACCCAGATATGTTTTGCGTACACAACGCTAGTTGTTTTTGAGGAAGGGAGGAAAGACACTTTTAATAATCTGGAATGTAATTGGAAGGCCCGGGTGTTGGGGGGGGGGGGGCTCAGCCCATCAGTATTTTTTGCATTACGGGTGGTGCTTTACAAAAGAACTTTTTTGACGGGTATTAAAAACGCTTTTCACTGATCCAATTTGGACAAGACCACGCCCCCAAACCGACAAGGACTGAGCTTTGTACTTTTCATGAGAAAAGAATGCACCAGATCACCAGATCGTGCCAGCATGAGCTATGTATAATACGAAGAAAATCGCATTTGGGGTTGGTCTTTTGAACTTAGATTTATGAAAAAGAGGTTGCCCTGGCTGTGCTAAAGGAAAAAATTTGTTTATTTTATGGGGTCAAATACAATATTTAGAAAATGTTCTCACTGCAGCCCCCCCACCAGAGAGCGAAAAAAGTGCGCTCTGGGAAAAGGTCCTTAAAAGTGCGCGATTTAACTCTTTTTATTTGTTGATTTGTATTATTTATGTTACGTTTATATGAACTCATATCAGTACAATTCTAGCTAGTCAATTTTGGTCCAATCAAAAGAAAGAACTTTCATTTCAACCCAATAAAGCGGACCTGAAAAAATTCCTTCTTAAATTTTACTTCTTTGATGAGAAACACGATCAGTTACCACTGTTTGGCCGTTTTACCATTGGGATAGGACCACATAAACAACGAATTATATTATTTTTTTTTTATTTTTTATTCCAAAAGGATCTCCCGGGAAAACTTGGTACTCCTTTTAAAATGGTTATTCTATGAAAAAATTTGAAAAAAAAACAAATTTAAAAAATTAGTAAAGAGGGTTCAAGGGTATAAAAATCTCATCCATCATCGCGACAGAAAAAAAGCTTTCGAATGCGCCTAATATCATTTTAAAATTACTTACATGTTGATGCATTTTATAAATAAAATTAAACGTGTTAATATTAAACATCTTTTTTATGTGTAAAGTATGCGTCATGCGAAACATTTACAGGTCAAAAAAGGACGATAAAGGTAAGGTCAACAGGGCATTTTAAAATTTTTCTTTTTTATTCTATTTCCATCTAACTTTAAATAGAGTGGTCACAACTATGTTGAACCATTTATAAAAATAATTCATTATTCAGGTCTTAGGTCAACAGGTAACTATGAATGAGAAATGGGGTTTTTGCTAGTCTTTTTTTAGCCCCATCATTTTGTTTAAAAATTTTTTGGGAAGTACTTTAAAACGTGAATCCAACATTAAACCCCAAGGTGTCATCAAAAAAAATTTAAAAAAAATTTTTTTCCCCCCCCAAAAGTAAAACCCCCCAATCCCCCTTAACTATAAGAAAATCCGCAATTCCCCTGGCCAGAGTTAAGCCTTATGACCCCTATTTTTTAATAATTTTCAATTTTTTCCCCAAACCCAAATTGTTTTGTTAATCACCCTTTAAAAACCAGCGGGGGAGGCAATATGCAAAAAAACGGGTGCCTGCACGGGATACCGATGGCTCCAAGTGAAAATTAGTGGGTATTCCCCCCTAGAACACGTGTGCCCAAGTGCCTTGCTTGTATCAAAAATGCAAGGTAGCCCCAAAATACCCCTTAAACACCCGGGACTATTTGTTCAGGCCACCGCTTGTTTGTGGCATTTGGGTGAGTATCCCCCCCTCCCCTCCCCCCTCCTTCCACTTGTGAAATTTTCCTGTAATTATGGCCATCCATCTTAGCTTCCCCCCCCCCCCCCCCAAGGGCCCTAGGCCTATGTCTGCATATTACGAAAATTGATGAGGCTTTTCTTCACATTTCTTTAGACACAAAACCTTGACATCATGTACTGCCCGGGATTTTTATCCCCAAATGGTAAAAGTATTTGCAATTTTTTAAAGCCAAAAGGGGCATTTAAAAAACAAATAAAAACATAAAGGGTTATTTTAGAGATTGACATTAGCTATGTAATTGAAAACGAGTCTCATAGGATTGAGCATTCCCCTTTTTCCCCCACTGAATCACCTTGATCTCACCAGTAGGTTTTGCACTCCCACAACACAGAAAAATTTAAAAAAACATACAAACTAACTGACACTAACACTTTATGTTGCCTTACAGAGCAGAAGCATTTAGGATGCAACAGACGTCGGCTGGCCTTTTTGGTCGGCCAGGTCGGTACAAGTATATGGTTAAAACCCCGGGGACAGACGCACGTCGGCTGAACCTTTATTTTCGGCCAGGGGGAGTACAAGATTAATGCGTAAGACCGGGGGCAGGACGCCGTCGGCTGGCCTTTTTTGGTCGGGGCCCGGTCGAGTACAAAATGTTCGTAAAGACCGGGGAGAGACGACGTCGGCTGGCCTTTATTGGTTGGCCCCGGGGTCAAGTGTATGTGTAAACCAGGGACGAGCAGCATGTCGGGTGCCTTTATTGGCGGAGGTCGAGTACAAGATGTTTGGGGAAAACCGGGGAAAAGGACAGCATGTCGGCTTTGGGTTTTTGGTCGGGAAGGGTCGGTAAAGAACATTCTTAAACCGGGGACGGCAGCCGTCGGGGCTGGCCCTTTTTTTGTCGGCCCCGGGCGAGTACAAGATATATGGGAAAACCCGGGGACAGGACAGCAGTCGGTTTGGGCCCTTTTTGGTGGCCAGGTCGGTACAAATAAAGCGTAAGACCGGGGGAAAGACAGCCTCGGCTCCTTTTTGGTCGGCCAGGTCGGTACAAGATATATGGTAGCCGGGGGCGGACAGCACGTCGGGGGACCTTTATTTGGGCGGCCAGATCGAGTACAAAATGTGGGGTGACCCCCCGGCGAGACAGCATGTCGGCTGGCCTTTATTGGTCGGGCCAGGTCAGTACAAGATACATGCAAAAGACGGGGACAAGACAGCATGGGGGCTGCCTTTTTTGGTTGCCGGTCGATACAAGATATATGGGAAGACCGGGGGCAGGACGCCGGGCTGGCCTTTATTTGGGGTCGCCAGGTCGGTAAAGATAAAAAGGTAAGCCCGGGGGCGAGACAGCACGTCGGGTGCCCCTTTTTTTTGGTCGGCCAATCGAGTAAAAGATGTATGCGTAAGACCGGGGACGAGAACAGCAGCGGCGGCCTTTATTGGTCGGCCAGGTCAAGTACAAATAAATGCGTAAGACCGGGGACAAAACGCATGTCCTGGCCCTTTATGGTTTCCGGGCCAGGTCAGTACAAGAAAGTATGCGTAAGACCGGGGAGAGCAGCATGTCGGCTGGCCCTTTATTGGTGGCCAGGTCGAGAACAAGATACATGAAAAAGGACCGGGGGAGAGACAGCCCGCGGGGTGGCCTTTTTTTTCGGGCCCAGGTGAACAGAAAGCGTAAAGGGACCGGGGACGCGACGCACTTCGGCTGGCCTTTATTGGTTGGCCAGGTCGATACAAGAATAGCTAAGCCCCCGGGGACGAGCAGACGTCGGCTGGGGTTTATTGGTTGGCCAGGGCGATACAAGATATTGCGTAAGACCGGGGACGAGACGGCGTCGCTGGGGTTTATTTTGGTTTTGGCCAGGTCGAGTACAAAATATATGCGTAAGACCGGGGCCGACAGCCGTCGGCTGGCCCTTTTTTGGTCGGCCAGGTCGAACAAGATATATGCGAAAGACTGGGGACAGGACAGCAAGTCGGTTGGGCCTTTATTGGTCGCCAGGTCGATAAAAGATATTGCGTAAGACCGGGGGCGCGACAGAAAAGTCGGCTGGGCCCTTTTTTTGGTCGGCCAGGTCGAGTACAAGTATATGCTTTAAACCCGGGACGCGACAGCACGTCGGTGGCCTTTATTTTGGTCGGCCAGGGGCGAGTACAAATATATGCTAAGACCGGGGGACGAACGCATGTCGGCTGGCCTTTATTGGGCGGCCAGGCCCAGTACAAGATGTTTTGCGTAAAAAACCGGGGGGTGAACGCATGTGGCTGGCCTTTATTGGCGGCCAGGTCGATCAAATATATGCGTAAGACCGGGGACGAGACAGCACGTCGGCTGCCTTTTTTAAAAGGTCGGTCCAGGGTCGGTACAAAAATATTGGTAAAACCGGGGACAGGCAGCATCGGCGGCCTTTATTGGTCCCGGGAGGTCAGTAAAGATGTATGCGTAAGACGGGGGCGAACGCACGTCGGCTGGCCTTTATTGGTTGGCCAGGTTCGAGTACAAAATTATGCGTAAGACCGGGGGGAGAAGCAGTCGGCTGACCTTTTTGTCGGGCCAGGTCGATACAAGATGATGCGTAAAACCGGGGACGAGACGCATGTCGGCTGGCCTTTATTGGCTGGCCAGTTTTACAAGATTAAACCCCTAAAGACCGGGGGACGCACGACGTCGGGTGGCCCTTTTTTGTCCGGCCGGTCGAACAAGATATATGCGTAAAACCGGGACAGGACAGCAGGTCGGCTGGCCTTTATTGGTCGGCCAGGGCGCTACAAATAAATGGTAAAGACCGGGGGCAAGACAGCACGTCGCTGACCTTTATTGGGCGCCAGGTCGGTACAAATAATGCGTAAGAAACCGGGGGGAGACGCACGTCGCACCTTTTTTGGGGCGGCCAGATCGAGTACAAGATTAGGCGTAAGACCGGGGACAAGACAGCATGCGGCGGCCTTTTTTGGGCGGCCATCCCGAGTACAAGATATAAAACTAAAAACCGGGGACAGGACAGCACGTCGGCTGGCCTTTATTGGTCGGCCAGGGGGAGACAAGATAAATGCGTAAGACCGGGGGGGAGACAGCACTCGGCTGACCTTTTTTGGTCGGCCAGATCGAGTACAAAATGTATGCGTGACCGGGGGGCGAGACAGCATGCCCGGGTGGCCTTTATTTGGTCGGCCAGCGGACAAGAACATGGATAAGGGGGGGACCCCAAAAAACAGCAGGGGCGGCTGGCCTTTATTGGCGGCCAGGGGCGAGTACAAATGTATGCGTAAGACCCGGGGACGAGACAGCATTCGGCTGGCCTTTATTGGGCGGCCAGGGGCGAGAAAAAAAGATACTCATAAACCGGGGACGGACGCATGTCGCTGGCCTTTTGGTCGGCCAGGTCGGTAAAGATATATGCGTAAAACCGGGGACGCGGGCAGCACGTCGGCTTTGGGCCTTTTATTGGTTGGCCGGCGAGTACAAGATATTGCGTAAGACCGGGGGACGGACAGCAGGGCGGCTGGCCTTTAAATTGGGTTGGCCCGGTCCAGTACAAGATATATGCGGGGAGGACCGGGGACGAGACAGCACGTCGGCTGGCCCTTTTTTTGGTTTGGGCCAGGTCGGGGCAAGATATATGCGTAAAGACCGGGGGACGCGAGAAACACGTCGGCGGCCTTTATTTGGGCGGCCCCGGGATCCAAGTATATGCCCAAGACGGGGACAGGACAGCACGTGGTGGCCTTTATTGGGTCGGCCAGGCGATAATAAAGATATATGCGTAAACCGGGGACGCGACCGCCGTCGGGTTGGGCCTTTTTGGGCGGCCCGGGCAGTCAAAAATATTGCTAAAACCCGGGGACGCGACAAGCACGTCGGCTGGCCTTTATTGTCGGCCGGTCGAGACAAGTAATTCGTAAGACGGGGACGAACAGCACGTCGGCTGGGCCTTTTTTTTTTGGTCGGCCAGGTCGAGTACAGATATATGCGTAAGACCCCGGGGGGGAGACGCAATCGGCTGGCCTTTATTTGGGCGGCCAGGTCATAAAGATTTGCGTAAGACCGGGGGTGGACAGCATGTCGGGGGGCCCTTTATTGGTCGGGGCCCGGTCGATACAAGATTATGCGTAAACCGGGGGCGAGCAGCACGTCGGCTGACCTTTATTGGGCGCCGGTCGGTACAAGATATATGCGTAAAACCGGGGGACGGAAAAAAGACGTGGGTTACCTTTATTGGTCGGCCAGGTCGAGTAAAAGTGTTGCCCTAAGACCGGGGACGAGACAGACGTCACTGGCCTTTATTGGTTTGGGCCGGTTGAGTAAAGTATAGCAAAAGACCCGGGGAAGGGCGCAGTCGGCTGCCTTTATTGGGGCGGCCCCGGGGCAGTTTTCAAGTAAGCTAAGGGAACCGGGCCGAAAGCACGTCGGTGGGGCCTTTATTTGGGCGGCCAAGGTCGAGTTTAAAAAAGATAAAATCGTTTTTTAAACCCGGGGCAGACAGAGTCGGCTGCCCTTTTTTGGTCGGCCAGGTCGAGACAAGATGTAGGTAAACCGGGGGCGAGACAGCTTGTCGGGGGGCCTTTTTTGGTCGGCCAGGGCGGTAAAATACATTTGGTAGACCGGGGACGGTCAGCATGTCGGCTGGCCTTTATTGGTCGGCCCCCGGTCGAGTACAAGATATATGCGTAAAACCGGGGACGCGCCACTCGGTGGCCTTTTTTTGGGCGGCCCGGTCGATACAAGATATTGCATAAGACCGGGGGGGACAGCACTGGGTGGCCTTTTTTGGTCGGCCATGAGTACAAGATATAAAGCTAAGACCGGGGACGAGACAGCATGTGGCTGGGCCCTTTTTTGGTCGGGGGGGCCCCGGTCGAGTACAAGTTATGCGTAAGACCGGGGGGCGCGACACAGTCGGCTGGCCTTTATTGGTCGGCCCCGGGGCGAGTACAAGATATATGCTAAGACCAGGGACCGACAGCACGTCGGCTGGCCGTTATTAATCGGCCGGTCGGACAAATATATTTGGTAAACCGGGGGGCCCGGGCGCACGTCGGCTGGCCTTTATGGGGGCCAGGTCGAGTACAAGATATATGCGTAAGACCAGGGACGCGACAGCATCGGCTGGGGCCCTTTTTTGGTCGGGGGGGTCGAGTACAAGAAAATATGCGTAAAACCGGGGACGAGAAACATATCGGCGGGCCTTTATTGGTCGGGCCCCGGGAGTACAAGTTATGCGTAAGACCGGGGGTAGAACCGCATTCGGCTGGCCTTTATTTGGGCGGGGCCAGGTCGAGTACAAGTAATGCGAAGACCGGGGGACAACAGCACTCGGCTGACCTTTATTGGTCGGCCCCCGGTCGAGTACAAGATATTGCTAAGCCGGGGGCGGGGCAGCACGTCGTTTCCTTTTTTGGTCGGGCCAGGTCGAGACAAGATGTATGCGTGCCGGGGGGCGAGAAAGCACGTCGCTGGCCCTTTTTTGGTCGGCCAGTTGAGTAAAGATATATGCAAAAAACCCGGGGACCGGGCACAAAGTCGGGTGGCCTTTATTTTGGGGGCCAGGCGAGTACAAAAGATATTTCGTAAAACCGGGGACCCAGCACGTGGTGGCCTTTATTGGGGCGGGCAGGGCGAGTACAAGATATATGCTAAGACTGGGGCGAGACAGCACTCGGTACCTTTTTTGGTGGCCAGGTCGAGTAAAGATGATGGTAAGAAACCGGGGGGCGAGACAGCTTTTTCGGGGGCCTTTATTGGGCCCAGGGGCGATACAAATCATGCTAAAACCGGGGACGAGACACATGTGGCTGGCCTTTATTGGTCGGGGCCCCGATACAATATATGCTAAGACCGGGGCCGACGCACCCGGGTGGCCTTTATTTGGTCGGCCAGGTCGAGTACAAGATATATGCGAAGACCGGGGGCAGACAGCATGTCGGCTGGCCTTTATTGGGCGGCCAGGGCGGTACAAGATGTATGCGTAAACCGGGGGCGCGAAGCACGTCGGGTGGCCTTTTTTGGTCGGCCAGGGGCGAGTACGGATATTCGAAAGACCGGGACAGGACCCCGTGGCTGGGCCCTTTAATTTGGGCCCAGGGGCGAGACAAGTTATGCGTAAAAACCGGGGACGCGACAGCAACGCGGCGGCCCTTTTTGGTCGGCCAGGTCGTACAAGATTATGCGTAAGACCGGGGACGAGACAGCTGCGGCGGGCCCTTTATTGGTCGGCCAGGGTTTGGGAAAGATAATCAAAAGACCCGGGGGCGCGACAGCACGTCGGCTGGCCTTTTTGGTCCGGCCAGGCGAGTACAAGAATATGCGTAAGACCGGGACCGACAGCCGTCGGCTGGCCGTTTTTAATCGGCCGGTCGAGTACAGATATATGGTAAGACCAGGGACGCGACACACGTCGGGTGGCCTTTTATTGGTCGGCCAGGTCGAGTCAAGAGTTTTGCGTAAGACCGGGGACGAGAAGCACGTCCCGGGTGGGCCTTAATTGGTCGGGCAGGGCGATTACAAGATATAGCTAAGACCGGGGCGCACCGCACGTGGTGGCCTTTTTTGGTCGGCCAGGTCGAGTAAAGATATATGCGTAAGGCCGGGGACAGACAGCTTTTCGGCTGGCCCTTTTTGTCGGCCAGGTTGAGTCAAGATTATGCAAAAGACCGGGGACAGGACAGCACGTCGGCTGGCCTTTTTTTGGTCGGGCCCGGTCGAGTAAAGATACATGGTTTAAACCGGGGACGAACAGCATGTCGGCTGGGCCTTTTTTGGTCGGCCAGGTCGAGTACAAGATTATGCGTAAAAACCGGGGGCGAGACAGCACGCGGTTGGCCTTTATTTGGGTGGGGAGCGAGACAAGATGTATGCGTAAGCCGGGGAGAGACAGCATTTTCGGTGGCCTTTTTTTTGGGCGGCCAGGTCGGTACAAGATATATGCGTATGAACGGGGACCACAGGGGACCCTGGCCTTTATTGGTCGGCCGCTTGATAAAGATATATGAAAAAACCGGGGACGAGACAGACGTCGGGTGGCTTTATTTTTCGGCCAGTCGAGTACAAATTAGGGGTAAGACCCGGGGGCGAGACACATGTCGGCTGGGCCCTTTTTTGGTTTTGGGCCAGGTCGAGTACAAAGATATATGCGTAAGACCGGGGACGTGACAAACAGTCGGGTGGCCTTTATTGGTCGGCCAGGGGAGACAAGATATATGCGTAAGACCAGGGGGCCCCGACAGCACGCGGGTGGCCTTTTTTGGTCGGCCAGGTCATACAAATATTGCGAAAGACCGGGGACAGGCAGCAGTCGGGTGCCCTTTATTGTCGGCAGGTCGGTACAAAATAAATTTTCATCGATTGACCGGAGTGGGGGGGGTGGCAGATAAGGGTTTAAATTTAAGAGTTATGTTAATCAAAATAAATAAGAATTAAATAAAGTGATTTTATTGTTAGTAATAACTAATTTTTTTTACTTTAATTCCAAGGTTTCCTTGACATTGTTCAAAAAAAACAGCATTAAATTTCTGGTTTTCTATTGCATTTTAAAAGTTGGCTTTGGTTAAAAGAAATATACATTACAAAAGATGAAAAATCAGCCAAACCTTCACTCTCAAAAAAAATAAGATTAAAAAGAAAGGCCAAACCATCTACCCTTCCACATTTGCGCATTCCTTTTGTCATAAAACGTAGTTCCAGTAAAATTTACAAATCCCTGAAAGGCTTGGGAAAAATAGAATTTGAACTATTAATTTAAACGTAAGTTTATTCAAATTTTTTTCCCAAAATTATTTAAACGTAATGATAAGCAAAAATTTTATTTGCCAAGCTTTTTTAGGGATGTTTGTTACGGATCGTAAGTTTTCTTGATTTAAAAATGCGCAAAGGGAAAGGGATGAGCTGGCCCTTTTTTAAGATCTCATTTCTTTTGAGTTGTTTTGGTTTGGGTGTTTTTTAAAGTTTTTTGTTATGTTCCATTGCAAATTATTTGTTAAATATAAAATTTTTAATCAAAGCGATTTATTTGCTATGGTATAAAAAATTAAACGAATGTAAAACATCTTTTGGCCAAAGACTTGCTTTTTTTTTAAACAATGTAGGGGATCATTTTCAAGTAACTATAGTTTTTAAAAACCCTACTTGTTGTTTTATACCTTTTTGGGTTATATTAAAACTCTATTTGGAACTTCCAGCAAAAATTTTTCAACTTTTCTTTCAAAAAAACACGAAATCACTAATAACCTTAAAGTGTCTCTTTCAAGCTAAAAGTTGACCAAAATGTAATGGTTTCGTGCTCCATGATAACATCGAAATGGCTGGACCGAAAATTATGCCATTTTGGGAGAAGTTAGATAATTGAATAATGTTTGCAACGTTTTGATCAGAATGCACTTTTTTTCACCCATTTTCTGCCAAAAAAAATCAAGAAAATACGTGAAAATTGGAAAATTTGACGTATTTCTTGATTTTTTTGGTGGAAAATGGGGGAAAAAAAGTACATTCTGATCAATACGTTGCAAACATTATGCAATTATCTAACTTCTCCCAAAATTGCATAATTTTCGGTCCATCCATTTCGATGTTATCATGGGAGCACGGAAGGTCTGCAAGCGGTTAAAAAATGTGATTCCGCCTCCGACCGGTGGCGCTCTCTGCAGTTTTATGTTTCAAGTCGGGTCTAGGGCGTGTTTTAAACAATCCCCATGCCGAGAGGCCATTATTGTACAGTCAGTGTCATATTGTAAAGGATTAAACGAGTAATTTTAATACTATTATATTATTATGATTTCTTGGTACTTTTGGAGTTGAGCTTGATGCTTACTGTCTCTTTGAATGTATTGGACATGATCATGATTTATCAAAATCATATCAATTCAAAATTTCCATATCTTACCTAGGATTCGATCTAATTATCGGTATTATTTATAGGAGTCGTGCGCTTCGGATCTGTGTCGGAGCCGCGGACAGCCTTGATCATTTAGGAAGTTATTTTATTTATCCAGCATGCATTTTATTTCATTTATAATAGGCTATAAGATGCCATTTATGGTGGTTCACACATAGTGCGCAGGTATGATAAGCATATTATGGCACCAAAGGGACGCGGGTTCGATGAGATTATAAGTAATAATCTAACGTAGGCCTACTCTCCATTCCACCGTATCCACTCATCGTCTTGAGTTGCATTGGATCATCTATTTAGAACCACAAACATCTAGCTCATAAGACGGTGTACGAACTGGATATGTTTGGTATATTAACTGAGTTCATTAACTGAAAAAAATTAAAATAATTAAAATATTGATTTTTTTCTTCACCTAGCGCTTGCTTTGGCATTATAAATTTTGTTAAAGGAATATCCCGTTCGGTGGGTGACTATGTTGACGACGAGTGGTGGTGGTGGTGGTGGTGGTGGTGAAGGTGAAAATAAAATATGTGGGGAAATCCTTGGCGCCTTTGATTCGCTAACAAGAATATTGAGAATAAATAAATGAAGACATGTGTGATGCTCTGTTTATCGTCAAGCAACCAGTTCCCCTCACACTCCGCGTATAACACTCTCGCAAACATCAACAACCATCTATTCTCCAATAGATAATGAGCCACTCACTTGAGATACATTTGTAAGACGTAATAGCATTCAATAATTTGGTCTCGATCAAGACAGTTATAAGTTATCTTGTAACTGTGGCACACTTATTTTCAGGTTTTAAATTTGTTATTTATCTCGATTAATGGGAGTGTGATATTATGTAAACGAAATTCGAAGTTTTTTTTATTAACAATAACATGGCAGTCGTGCATGTCTATAGTGCGTATTATCTATTGATTATTATAATATTCATAGATTTGTCATAAGCCCGAAGAAACCCAATACATGCATACATGAAAACCCCTCTCATACCAAAAATTCGAAGTCACTTAGTGCAGTGATCAGTTTTCCTTCCTACCTCAGGCTATCACCAAGTATGTGAACTTTTTTGACGGAAGGTGAAAGAAGATATTGAAATTTTCATTCAAATTATTCAACTTGTGTCCGAACTCCGCCGAACTCCGAATATTATTAAAATGACGACGTCGGAGTGATGTTTTTCGGTAGCGGGAGACGAACTCAATACACGCACTTGTATTTGACCTTGAATGAGTGTTGTGAGAGGCCAACACAGATAACCGTTCCCCGCGTTGTAATGTAATCCCTTTGAGATGTAATACTTCGGTCACACCAATAAGTGAATCACAGTCGCACCGTCGCACTGACGTCCTACACACATTCTTGAGATAACTTGCCTTGATGCTGTCAAAATTGTGTTATTTCCATTTTTCCGTTTTCAACCCTTGGCCATCCCCATGATATGATTTTTTAAATTTAAATTTTTAAAGTTTAATAGTAGGTAATTGCAAATGTTTCGATTTATTGATGACCTTCCTTCAATCAGTCTCATAAGTCAAAATATTGTCATATTGCTTAATTCTTTCGTCATTTGTTTCTCCCCTAATCCATCATTTACGCTTCTACAATGACGCAGATGTAGAAAATGTGTGTGGTATATTTTTTTTAATTTTGGATTGATTTCCATAAAAGTGCAATTTTGATTCCAATATCGGATATAGTATGATACAAATGTAATTAAATCGAGCGGCCAACAAGCCATCATCAAGCAATTCATTATGGAAATTGGCTATGTTTCGATTCAAATGCAAATCCATTTTAAACAGCAGCTGTTTTTTGCAACAATTATTGAGTGTTCCTTTCCCTAGATACGTTCATCAGAGTAATAATAAAAAATTATTATTATTGGAATTGCGTTATGAAGACTCCAATATGTCAATCTTGAGAAAATAGCTCGTGTTTTGTTTATATTTTGTATAGTATGTGTGTTTATGTTTCGTTTGCTCTCCAGCGGACAAACGACTGTGGTGGAATTTTCATGATGTATATAATAAGTATCGTATCGTATCGTATAAGTATTCATGTGGTATTGAACACGGGAATTTATTTAAATCTTTTTCAAATCTATACTTTATTTCCGATGTCTCTTTCAGGTTAAAGTTTGACCAAAACGTAATGGTTCTGCGCTCCCATGATAACATCGAAATGACTAGTCCGAAAATTATACAATTTTGGGAGAAGTTAGATAATTGTTTAATGTTTGCAACGTTTTGAACAGAACGTTAATTGTTTCCCCCATTTTCTGCAAAAAAAAAAAAACAAGAAAATACGTAAAAATACGTAAAATTTATAAATTTGTCGTATTTCTTGATTTTTTAGGTGGAAAATTGTGAAAAAAATTAGCAATATGTTCAATATGTTGCAAACACTTACAATTATCTAACTTCTCCTAAAATTGCATAATTTTCGGGCCAGTCATTTCGATGTTATCATGGGAGCACTGAAGGTCTGCAAGCGGGTTGAAAAATGCGATTCTGCCTCCGACCGGTAGCGCATATTATTCTATATCTATGGGTCGAGTACTTGGTCTATGTGGCATATGAGCTACGTTTATGACTGATATGATTAAATGACTGTGCACTTGTTTATTATCTTCACCTACTGTTTTGAGTTTGGTTAGGTATGGTAAAATTTTGCAATTTTGGGAGAAGTTAGATAATTGTATAATGTTTGCAACGTTTTGAAAAAAGAACGTCAATTGTTGCCCCCATTTTCTGCAAAAAAAAAAAACAATAAAATACGTAAAATTTATAAAAATTTGTCGTATTCTTGATTTTTTTGGTGGAAAATTGTGAAAAAAAATTAGCAATATGTTCAATATGTTGCAAACACTATACAACTATCTAACTTCTCCCAAAATTGCATAATTTTCGGGCCAGTCATTTTGATGTTATCATGGGAGCACTGAAGGTCTGCAAGCGGTTGAAAAATGCGATTCTGCCTCCGACCGGTAGCGCATATATTATTCTATATCTATGATCGAGTACTTGGTCTATGTGGCATATGAGCTACGTTTATTGACTGATACGATTAAATGACTGTGCTCTTGTTTATTATCTTCACCTACTGTTTTGAGTTTGGTAAGGTAAGGTGGTAAATGTAATTGTAGAAGTGCTAGTATTGCTAGTGAAAATGTGAGAAAGTTTACGGCGTGTGAAAAATAAAATTACGTGTGTGTGTAATTTTTACTCCTGTAAATGCGTATTTGGATACTATGGGAAGAAGATGTAAGGGAAAACTCTCATCTATCAAATACGACACAAAATTCACACACAGCACAAAATTCTATCTGCAATGTATGTGAGGATCTGTTTATTGTAAACAGCCACGCAGCACTATCCCCCTCCTACACCATACAAACGACCAGAACGCTTATTGTTGAGAATCAAATTTATTTAGTATTCGATTTAATTTTTACTAATCTTTGATTATACGTCCTCTTGTCTTGGTCATTTAAACGAAGTTAACTAATTCTGTAGGCTGAGTACGATTGATTATTAACCGCGATGTAAGAAGCGAGAAACAAGACATATCTTATGATTGCAAAATGAATTGAATTTGATAGTTCCTCAACACTGCTTATCTTCACCTTGACATGGATGCCACCATTCCACTTGTGTCTCCACGTTTCCTTCAGTCGTAGTTCAACAATAAGTCGCTCAAGACAAACGCAGTACCAGGTTACATTTTTTTTAGTTTTTATTCGTTGTTTTATTAATTGCCTACTCGTATTTCCAGTATAACGATTAATAGTGTCCTAATAATATGTGTAATAAAATAATCATATTCTATTGGGAATGAGAGATTAAAGACGTGCAGTATAATAAAATACCGTAGACAATCGCGAAGTGATTGTGTTTGAAACAACTAACAAGCTACAATTATTCACTCATGTAACTTCGTGCGGGGTCTATGCGCAGTGGGACCCGCTCAGTCAGTCAGCGAGTGCACAGCGTAACACGTATCTCGGGTGACTGTGAATCATATAGCTCGCCCGCGCTGTTATTGGCTCAAAAATCATGATTGGAATATCGCTAGTCCTGCCTTTTGAGTCCGGTAAGCATGCTCTCTCTCTCTCTACGTAAATTCCCACGGGTTAAAACAGCGTCCATGTACATTTTTTTTTGTGGATTGTATTAAATATTAAAATAATGTATCAAGTTATTTTTTCTCCAAGAAGGAATGCTCGTACCTCAACCAAATTTGGCATGTGTTGTCGGGTACCTAAATCCCCTGTATTTTGATAGAAGTTCACCCCACGTTTCATGACCGCTGGGTATCACCTCGAAATCCCCCCCAACTTTGCTCAGGGTCCTGAGTGTGTAGCGCGCCAGGGCTTGGCTGCGGCCCCTTAACAGGCACCTAGAAAAAAACCGCAGGAATTGCTTTGTTACGCATTTTTGTACAAAAACAGATTAGTGCAGAAGCACTAAATTTAAAAAACTAGGGAAACGCCTAAGTCGTTGTCAAACGAGTGAGTGAGCCAAGTGTTGATTTCCCCGGGGAAAACGACTACGTTCCAACGACGTATTCTCAATTGACCGTATTCTCAACTGGCCGTCTTTTTGTCTCAACTGACCGTTTTTTGCCGTCACAGAATGTCGGCCAGTGGAGACTACGGTCAGTAAGAAGACGGTCAATCGAGAAGACGGTCAATTGAGACTCTCCCCATCATGTTTTAGCTAAAAGACGGCCAGTTGAGAATACGGTAAATTGGGGACGCATCGCTCATGAGTACAAAGTAACACATATTTTGAGTGCAAGGTGTGTGTTTATTGGCTATATCCGTGCCCGAAAGGGGCCTTTCCCCCACCGCCTCCTCTAAAGTGTGTATTTTATAACTTGAATGAACTAACGTGGAGAGACCACACGTTTTCATACAAGACTCAGGAGTTGGGCAGTGTCAATCACATTTAAAAGAGCCAATAGAGTAAAGCAACAGTAATGCTCGGTATAGTCTATTATAGTATGATGTGGACCTGTTCTCCGCGGGTCTGAACGCATGTGCAACCGGGCCCCAGATTATTGTTAGTACAATATGGTGTTGTTCTTATCGACAGCGTTGATGATTTGACAACAGTAATAATTGATTAATGCAAACACTAGTGGATATCGTCACCCTAGAACTTATTTGTGTCATATCCGCTTTTTCGTGCATGGAGAAAATGAGGGTTGAAGATGAATTGTTAGTTTTCAACTGATTTTACTGTTTTGATGCTGGATCTAGTTTTCTGAATAAAGTAGTTAACATATGTTATTTACTTAAAATGGCATTCTTACTATTACTTTATAACATTAAAAACCTCACTTCTAATTGGATATGACACAAAGATTCTCACAGAAACGTGAATATTTTAAAAGTGTATGTGTCATATCCAACAAAGTAAGGTTACAAAGTCAATCAAGATGGCTATGGCACAAATAAGCACCAAGAAAATGGTATCTTCTGATGGAAGTGGCACAAACATGTATTATTAAAAAACCGTTAAGCCAACAATTTTTGAACCATATTATTTTTTTCCTAGGGCAAAAATGTCGACTAACAATATCCTGTAAAAATAATTCACAAAAATTATCAAATATTTAAAAAAAAATGTTTTAAAATTTGATTAAAAATTGCCCAAAAACGTGTTTATGCTTGAATTTAAGCAAATTTTAAACTGCATTATCTTCAAATGATTAGAATGAAAGTTATTTCATAGATTTTTCTTGTAAGGAAAGTGTAATATTAGCACTTCCTATTGATATGGAACAAAAATTTCATAAAGCAAGAAGGGTTCAGACTTATTTGTGCCATATCCCCTTGTTAGTACATGAAATTGGATATGGGCACAATAAGCACTAAGATATGTATCGCCAAGCATTTCATATTTTTCTCCCTAGTTTCTCATTGAAAAGAGTTAGATCATTTGCCTGTTGACGAGCGACAAGCCAACCATTTTCGTGGTAAAAAAAAATAAAAATTTAAACTCAAAATGGCCAAAAAAAAAAAAAAATTACTTGGCCCTTAATTTTTCGTGATGAAACCAAATTCAATGGCCAAGTAATTTTTTTATGATTTGGGAGTTTAAAATTTTTACCGTTTTCACCACGAAAATGGTTGGCTTTGCGCTCGTCAACAGCAACAGGCCAAATGATCTTATTTCTTTTCAATGCAAAATATGGAGAAAGAATGAAATTCTATGCTTGGCTCAACTTCTATATATCACAGCATTCACAGCCGATGACTTTTGAAGGATACCTTGGCTGCCGTTTTTTCCCACTTTTTTTTGGGGGGGGGGGGGGGGGACAATTACACCTCTACGGCAGTGTTTCCCGACTAACCAAATCAAGAAAATTGTTTTTTTGTGTTTTTTTAATACTATGATTTACTGAAATAGCTGCGGATTTCTAAATCGTTTTTGTTTGTAAAAAATGAGAACTTCCCAACAAACTTTTTTGGGTTTCCCCCCCCGCTTCCGCAGTCTTCCCGCATCTTTTTCCCGCATTTGCCCGGGGGGCCCCTTGGGGGACGTCCCGTAGGGGTCCCCCCTAGAAGTGTCCTAGGGCCGATAGGGCCCCGCGATTTTCCTTTAGTTTCCCGCAGGGGACGCCCCGCGATTTTTCCCGCGAAAAATCCCGAGGGGACGTCCCGCGATCTTCCCGCTAGTTTCCCCGACGGGACGTCCCCGATTTCCCCGGAAACCCCGCAGGGGGAGCCCGCGATCTTCCCGTATTTTCCCGTATTTGAGCGCGATCAGTGCTAAAATGTGGGCCCTAAACGTAAAAAAAATGAAAAGTTTATATAATATCGGTTACATGGCTATTTGTCTTATTTTCGACACCATTGATTGCCTGAGGTGGAAAAAAAAAATGTTTTAAATTTGCAAGTAATTTTTAAAATTTAATTTTGGTGTCTCAAACCGGGTCCACGGGCGACTTCCATCGTAACCCAGCTCTAACCGTTAGGCCAGGGGAGGATGCTTGACGGAGTGGGAATACACCCTTAGTTCAACGAAAATTTTTTTTTTGGGAGAAGTTTGATAATTGAATAATGTTTGCAACGTATTGATCGAACCCTTTTTTTTCACCTTTTTTCTCCCCAAAAAAAAATCAAAAAATACGTGAAAATTTGGAAAATTTGCGTTTTTCTTGATTTTTTGGGGGAAAAGGGGGGAAAAAAAAGACTTCTGATCAATACTTTGCAAACATTATGAATTTCTAACTTTCCCAAAATTGCATAATTTTCGGTCCACCCATTTCGAGTTTACATGGAGCAGGAAGGTCGCAAGGGGTTTTAAAAAATGTGTTCCGCCTCCCCGGGGCGCTTCTGCATTTTTATTTTTCAAGTCGGGTCTAGGGGGTTTTTTTAAACAATCCCCATCCCGAAGGCCATTATTGTACAGTCGGTAAATTTTGTAAAGGATTAAACGAGAAATTTTTAATACTATTATTTATTATGATTTTTTGGTCTTTGGAGTTGAGCTTGATGCTTACTGTCTCTTTAAATGTATTGGACTGAAAAGATTATCAAAATCATTAAATTCAAAATTTCCATATCTTCCCAGGATTCGACTAATTTCGGTATTTTTATGGGAGTCGTGCGTTCGGATCTGGTCGGACCCGGGGGACACCCCTTGTCTTTTAAAAGTTTTTTTTTATCACCCCTGCATTTTTTTTATTTTAATGGGCTATAAGGCCATTTATGGTGGTTCACACATAGGCGCGGTATGAAAGCATAATGGCACAAAGGGACGCGGGTTCGATAGTTTATAATAAAAATCAAAAGTAGGCCACTCTCCTTTCCCCACGTATCCCTCATCGTCTTGATTTGCATTGGATCATCTTTTAGAACCAAAAAAAATTAGCTCAAAAGGGGACGTGTACGAACTGGATAGTTTGTTATTTTAACTGATTTCATTAACGATTAGAAAAATTGATTTTTTTTTCATAGCGTTTTGCTTTGGCATTATAAATTTGTTAAAGGAATTCCCTTCGGGGGGTGACTTTTGACGACGATGGTGGTGGGGCCCGGGGGGGTGGTGTAAAGGGTGAAAATAAAATATGTGGGGAAACCCGGGCCCCTTTGTTTCGCTAACAACATATTGAGAATAAATAAATGAAGAATGTGTGTGTCTTTTTATCGTCAAGAAAACCATTTCCCCTCACACCCGCGTAAAAACACTCTCGAAAACACAACAACCATCTTTCCAATAGAAATGAGCCACTCACTTGGATACTTTTGTAAGAGTAATAGTTAAATAATTTGGTCTCGATAAGACAGTTATAAGTTATTTGTAACTGTAACACTTTTTTCGGGTTTTTAAATTTGTTATTTATCTCGATTAATGGAGTGGAATTATGTAAACGAAATTCGAATTTTTTTTTATTAAAAATAACAGGCAGTCGTGCATGTCATAGTGCGTATTATCTTTGATTATTAAATTTTCATAGATTGCATAAGCCCGAAAAAACCCAATACATGCATACTAAAAAACCCCTCCTCCCAAAAATTCGAAGTCACTTATGCTGATCAGTTTTTTTCCTACCTCAGGCTATCACCAAGTTTTGAACTTTTTGACGGAAAGGTGAAAGAAGATATTAAAATTTTTCATTAAAATTATTCAACTTGGCCCGAACTCCGCCGATCCGAATTTTTAAAAAATGACGACGTCGGAGTGATGTTTTTCGGTACGGGAACGAACTCAATACACGCACTTGTATTTGACCTGAATGAGTTTGTGAGAGGCCAACCAGATACCGTTCCCCGCGTTAATTTAAATACTTTCGGTCACACCAAAAAGTAACACGTCGCACCGTCGCAGAGTCCTACAACATTTTGAGTAACTTGCCTTGATGCTGTCAAAATTGTGTTTTTTCCCTTTTTTTCGTTTTAAACCTTGGCCATCCCATGATTGATTTTTTAAATTTTAAAATTTTTAAAGTTTAATAGTGGGTACATAATTGAAAAGTTTCGATTTTTGAGCCTTCCTTCAATCAGTCTCATAAGTCAAAAAAAATTTCTATTTCTTAATTCTTTCGCTTTTTTTTCCCTAACCATCTTTTGTTCTACAATGACGCAGATGTAGAAAAAGTGGGGTTATTTTTTTTTTAAATTTTTGGATGATTTCCAAAAAGTGCAAATTTTATTCCCAAATCGGTATAGTTGATACAAAGTAATTAAATCGAGCGGGCCCAAAAGCCCTCATCAAGCAATTAATTTTGGAAAATTTCTATGTTTTGATTTGAAAGCAAAACCCTTTTTTAAAAAGCGCGTTTTTTTTCAACAATTATTGATGGTTCCTTTCCCAGATAGTTTATCAAGTATAAAAAAAAAAAATATTATTTTGGAATTGCGTTTTTAAGACTCCAAATGTCAATCTTGAGAAAATAGCTCGGTTTTTTTTTAATTTTGTAAGTATTGTGTTTTTTTTTCGTTTGCCCCTCCCGCGGACAAACGATGTGGGGAATTTTCATGATGTATAAATAAATATCGTATCGATCTATAAGTATTTTTGGGATTGAACAGGAATTTTTTTAAATCTATTCAAATCTACTTTATTTTCCCAATCTCTTTCAGGTTAAAATTTTCCAAAACGAATGGTTTTTGCGCTCCATGATAAAATCAAATGACTAGTCGAAAATTATACAATTTTTGGGAGAAGTTAGTAAGTTTTAAAGTTTTCAACGTTTTGAACAGAAAGTAATTGTTTTCCCCCTTTTCTGCAAAAAAAAAAAAAAAAAAAAATACGTAAAAAAAATAAAATTTTTAAATTTGTCGTATTTTTGATTTTTTAGGTGGAAAAATTTTGAAAAAAATTTGCAAAATTTCAATATGTTTTCAAACATATACAATTTTCTAACTTCTCTAAAATTGCATAATTTTCGGGCCAGTCTTTTGATGTTAATGGGGGCACGAAGGTCTGCAAGCGGTTTAAAAAACGATTCTGCCTCCGGGAAACGATATATTATTTTATATCTATGATCGAGTACTTGGTCTAGTGGCATATGAGCTACGTTTTTTGACGATATGATTAAATGACTGTGCACTTGTTTATTATCTTCACCTACTGTTTTGAGTTGGATTTTGGTAAAATTTTTCAATTTTTGGGGGAAGTTAGATATTTTAATGTTTGCAAAGTTTTTTAACAGAAAGCAATTGTTTTTTCCCCCCTTTTCTGCAAAAAAAAAACAATAAAAAAGAAAATTTTTAAAATTTTTTCGTATTTTTGATTTTTTTTGGGGAAAAATTTTTGAAAAAAATTAGCAATATTTAATATTTTTCAAAACAAAATATCTAACTTCCCAAAATTGCAAATTTTCGGGCCAGTCATTTTGATTTATCTGGGAGCACTGAAAGGGCGCAAACGGTTGAAAAATGCGATTCGCCCCGACCCTAGCCATATATTATTCTAATCTATATCGAGTACTTGGTCATGTGGCTATGAGTACGTTTATTTACTGTACGATAAAAAACTGTGCTTGTTTTTTATCTTTACCTATGTTTTTAGTTTTTAAGGTAAGGTGGTAAATGTAATTTTAGAAGTGAGTATTGCTATGAAAAAGGGAGAAGTTTTCGGCGGTGAAAAATAAAATTTCGGTGTGTGTAATTTTTTCTCCTGTAAATGCGTTTTGGATACTATGGGAAAAAGATGTAAGGGAAAAAATCTCATCTATCAAAAAACGACAAAAATTTACACACACAAAAAATTTACGCAAAGTATGTGAGGATCGTTTTTTGTAAACAGCCACGAAACACTATCCCCCTCCTACACCATACAAACGACCGAACGTTTTTGTTTGGGAAACAAATTTTTTTAGTATTTGATTTAATTTTTACTAATTTTGTTATACGTCCTCTTGTCTTGGTATTTAAAAAGAAATTAACTAATTCTGTAGGCGAGTACGATTGATTATTTAACCCCGGTAAAAACAGAAACAAAACATATTTTTGATTGCAAAATGAAATTTAATTGATAGTTTCCCCAAAATCTACTTTACCTTGACATGGTGCCCCATTCCACTTGGTTCCACGTTTTCCCTTTGTCGTAGTTCAACAAAAAGTGCTCAAGACAAACGCAGTCCAGGTTAATTTTTTTTAGTTTTTTTTTCGTTTTTTTTAATTGTACTCGTATTTCCCCTAAAGATTAATAGTTCCTAAAAATGTGTATAAAATAATATATCTATTGGGAATGAAGATTAAAAAACGTGCAGTATAATAAAATCCGTAGACAAACGCGAAATGATTTGTTTGAAACAACTAACAAGCTACAATTATTCACTATTAACTTCGTGCGGGGTCTATGCGCAGTGGGGCCCGCTCAGTCAGCAGCGAGGCACAGCGTACACGAAACCCCTTTCGGGAACTGTGAATCATATAGCGGGGCCCGCCCCCCGCTTTTATTGGCTCAAAAATCTTTATTGGAATATCGCTATTCCGGGCCTTTTTTGAGTCCGGAAAAACCCTGCTCCTCCCCTCTTACGTAAATTCCCAGGGGTTTAAAACAGCACTTTTAAATGTCCAGAAAATTTTGTTTTTTGTGGATTGTTTTAAATATTAAAAAATGTATCAAGTTTTTTTTTTCTCCAAAAAGGAATGCCGTACCCCCAACCAAATTTGGCGGGTTTTTGTCGGGTACCTAAACCCCCTGTATTTTGATAGAATTCACACCACTTTCATGCCGGGGGTTTATCCCCTGGGAAATCCCCCCAAAACTTTGCTCGGGGCCCTAGTGTGTAGCCCCGCCAGGGCTTGGCTGCGGCCCCTTTAAACAGGCCCCTAGAAAAAAACCGCGGGGAATTTGCTTTTCGCATTTTCTTGTCCCAAAAACAATTTAGGCAGAAGCACAAAATTTAAAAACTGGGGAAAACGCCAAGTCGTTGTCAAACGGGGTGAGGACCCCAAGTTTTAGTACCCGGGAACGATACTTTCCAAACCTGAAAGTATTCTAATTGACCCGGGTTTCCCCAAACTGGCCGCCCTTTTGTCTCAACTGACCGCCCTTTTCCCGTCACAGAATGTCGGCCAGTGGGGGACTACGGTTTTTTTAAAAAGACGGTCATCGGAAAAAACGGTAAATTGAGACTCCCCACTAAATTTTTTAGCAAAAAAGACGGCCAGTTGAGAATACGGCCCAATTGGGGGAACGCAGGGGGGGGTAAAATGGAAAAAAGTAACACATATTTTGAGTCCCAAGGTTTTGGTGTTTTTGGCTATTTGCCTAAAAAACGAAAGGCCACCCCCCCACCCCCTCCTCTAAGTGTGTTTTTATAACTTGAAGGGAATTTTAACGTGGGGGGACCACACGTTTTATACAAGACTCAGATTTGGGCAGTTTTCAATCACAGTTAAAAAACCCAATAGAGTAAGAAACCCAGTAATGCTGGGGTTAGCCCATTAAGTATGATGTGGCCCTGTTTTTCCGGGGTCTGAACGCTTGAAACCCGGGCCCCAGTTTAAATTGTTAGTAAAAATATGGTGTTTTTCCTTTTTCGCCCAGGTTGATGTTTTGGACAACAGTAAAATTAAATTAATGCAAACACTATGGATTTTCGCCCCACCCTGGGAATTTTTTTGTGTCATACCGTTTTTTTGGGGGGGGGCATGGAGAAAAGGGGGTTTGAAGATTAATTGTAGATTTCAACGGGTTTTACTGTTATTGTTTGCTGGATCTATTTTTCGATATCAAGTATTTAAACATATTTTTTTTATTTAAAATGGCATACTTACTTTTATTTTAAAAATTTAAAAACCCTTTCATTTTCTAATTGGATAGAACCAAAGTTTCTCCCCCGGAAACGTAATATTTTAAAAGTGTATGTGTTCCCCAACAAAGAAGGGTTACAAAGTCAATCAGATGGCTAGGGCCCACAAAAAAGCCCCCAAAAAAATGGTATTTCTGAGGGAAAGTGGCAAAAACATGTTTTATTAAAAACCCGTTAAGCCAAAAATATTGCCCCATATTTTTTTTTTCCCTTATGGCAAAAATTCGACTAAAAATATCCTGTAAAAAAAATTTCAAAAAAATTACAATTTTGAAAAAAAAATGTTTTAAATTTTGGATTAAAATTCCCAAACAACGTTTTTATGCTTAAATTTTTAAGAAAATTTTAGCGGGCAATTATTTTCAAAGGGATTAGAAGAAATTTTTTTCATAGTTTTTAAACTGTAAGGCATGTGTAATTTAGCATTTCCCTATTGATATGGAAAAAAATTTTTCATAAAGCAAGAAGGGGTTTTCAGAAACTATTGGGGCATACCCATTGTTAGTACATAAAAATTTGGGATATGACAAAATAAGACTAAGATATGGTATCGCCAAGCATTTCATTTTTTTTTCCCCCCAGTTTCTCATTGAAAAAAAGTTAATCATTTCGCCTTTTTTTTTTGGGGGACAGCGACAACCCAAAACCTTTTTCGTGGAAAAAAAAGAAAAAATTTTAAACTCAAAATGGCCAAAAAAAAAAAAAATTACTTGGCCATTAATTTTCTCGGATGAACCAAATTAAATGGCCCAAGTTAATTTTTTTATGTTTTTGGGGATTTTAAAAATTTTTCCGTTTTTAAACCACGAAAAGGGTTTGGGTTTTTGCGCCGTCAACAGAAACGGGCCCAAATGATTTTATTTCTTTTAAATGAAAAAATTGGAGAAAAAATAAAAAATTCTATGCTTGGCCCAACTTCTATAATCACTTTCACAGCCGATAATTTTTTGAAGGATACCTTGGCTGCCGTTTTTTTTTTTTTTTTTTGGGGGGGGGGGGGGAGGGACAATTACCCCTCTACGGCAGTTTTTCCCCGACAAACCCCAAATCAAAAAAATTTTTTTTATTGGTTTTTTGGGATAATACTTGATTTATCTGAAATGGGTGCGGTTTTCAAAATCGTTGTTTTTTTTGGAAAAAAATGAGAAATTCCCAAACAAACTTTTTTGGGGTTTTCCCGCAGTTTTCCCCGCGGGTTTTTCCCGCAGTTTTTTTTCCCGAAATTTGCCCGGGCGGGACCCTTGCGGGCCCGTCCCGGGCCCCGCCTGGGAAGTGTCCATGGGGGAATCCCGGGTCCCGCGATCTTCCGTTAGTTTCCCCCCCACGGGACGTCCCGCGACCCTTCCCGCGATAATCCCGCACGGGACGCCCCCCGCGATTTTCCCCGCTAGTTTCCCGCACGGGACTCCCGCGATTTTCCCCGCGATAATCCCGCACGGGACGTCCCGCGATTTCCCCCGCTATTTTCCCCGTAGTATCTGTAGCGCGACTAGGTGCTAAATATGTAGTTTAAACTTAAAAAAAAAATAAAAAAAGTTTTATAAAAGGGTTTTACATGGCTATCTTGTCTTTTTTTCGAACCATTTGATTGCCTTTGGGGGAAAAACACAACATGTTTTAATTTTGCAAGAAATTAAAAAAATTCCCCAAGTTTTGGGGTCTCGGGAAATCGGGGGAGCAGGGGGACCCCTCCATTGTAAGCCACGCCCTCCAACCGTTACGCCACGGAGGATGCTTGAGCGGAGTGGGGAAAAACACCTATAGATTTAAAAAAGCAAAACTACTGAGTTCTAGTTATTTTGTCTTTCTTTTTTGGGCCCATCCGTATAGTCTTTTTTAAATTTTTTTTGGAGTGTTGGGAAAAGTGTTCAGTATTTATACTAAGGTGTACGGGATATTTTAAATGTGGGGGCAGAAATAATGCTTTCTATGCGCAGGGGCCTGTTCGAATTTTTTTTCAGTTGTTTATAAATGCCCAGGGGGGGTGTATTGTATTAATAAAAATATAGGCTGTCCCATGCGATGCTGGGTTTACCCCCCAAAATAAAGGGACTAAAATTTTATTGGAACTGCAACCAAAAATTTAAAAAACATCATGTGAGATCTTCATACTTTTTGCTCAGTTGGGGAAAAAAAAACCATGGAGTTGGGTGAAAAAATTTTTTTATTACTAGGAAGCTTCCCCAAACGCTTTTTTTTAGGGGAGGCGTGTT
This sequence comes from Sweltsa coloradensis, assembly GCA_024449915.1. NCBI lineage: Eukaryota > Metazoa > Arthropoda > Insecta > Plecoptera > Chloroperlidae > Sweltsa > Sweltsa coloradensis. Next base: position 9,607 of record JAMZAV010005489.1, on the reverse strand, counting down.
TAAATTTGGGTGAAACGTAATTGGTGCATTTACTGCCAAAGTGGTTTTTTCAAAATAGTATTTAAATTTATTTTGTTTTTCCCCTTGCTATGGGCTTCAGACACGCTTTGGGAAATTGTTTTAAATTTAAAAGGGCGGGCGATATGAAAGGAAAACAGGGGCGCAATTATAAATTTAAAAAACATTACAAACGAATAAAGCAGGGAGGTGTTTTTTTAAATCGAAGAAATTTGGTAAAAAACGAAAAAAAGCGTAAATTTGTGATTTTATAAAAAAAATTTTTTTTTTATTACGCCAAAATTTCACACCAAAAATATTAATTCTTTAAAAAACAAAAGGAAAAGATTTGGTGGTATAAGTGAAAGAAATTTTTAAAGTCGTAAAAAATCGTAAAAAGGGGGTTTTAAAGAGAAATAATTTTTGATTCGCTCAAAATTTTACCCCGAATATAGTAAAACCCTAAAATTTAAGGGTTTTGCGAAAAATCATTTCAAAAACGAATAAAGCATGTAAAGGGTAGAGGTTTAAGTCGAAGAAATTTTTTTAAAAAAAACGAAAAATTTCGTAAAAACGACGTGGCTCGTGGCAGTTTTTAAGTTCATAAAATTTTTTGGGCCTTTTTGAAAATTTTATTGCTTTGCCCTTGGAAATATCGGTTTGCCCGGGAATTTTTGTAACAAAAACCCAAAAAAACAAAAGGGGAAGGGAAAAAAAAAAAAACATTCCGGAAAATTTTTTTAAAGTGTAGTGAAAAGGAAACTTGGGTTTTAACCCAAAAAAGTATTAAAGGGGGAAAATGAAAGCAGGCCCAAAAGCTACAGAATTATCGCATAAAAAAATTCAAAGTTATTTCGCGTGGGGCAGATGAATGTTGGCTCCGTGGCGGGGAAATAAAAAAAAAAAAGAACGTTTTTACAAATTGCTTTTTAATTTTTTACAATATACCCCAAAAATTTTTTTTTTAATTTTTTGATGCATACAGCTGTTTTTAATTTAAAAAATAAAAAATAATAATATATTTATTACCAAGGGGATTGGTTATCGTGTTTTTTTAATTAAAAGTACACAAAACAAAACTTTTTTATGGTAGAGATTGGGTTAAAGGGACAATATGCCCATTTTTTTTCACAGGGGAAAATATTTAAATTTTTTACTAACGGATGTTTTTATAATAAAAAGGGGATTGCATTTTCCCCTACGTATCTTTTCCGGGAAACCCTTCCTTCGCGGGAACTTTTGCGGACGTCCCGTGGGCTTTTTTGGAACGGGCTTTTTTTAAACCTTTTTTGCGGGTTTTTTTTTTTCGGAAATTTTTTTTTTTTTTTTTCTTTTTTTTTTCCCCCCCAAAAGGGGCGTTTTTCCTTTAAAATTTCCTTCCCCTTTCCGGGGTCCCGGTTTGGGGGCCCCCCCCGGGGACGTCCCGTGACTTTCCCCTCGCGCTTCCCCTGCGGGACGTCCCAAAAACCCTTCCCTCGCGGGTCCCGTGCGGGACGTCCCGTGACTTTCCCAGACACGGGACGTCCCGTAACCTTCCCTCGCGTTTCCGTGCGGGACGTCCCGTGACTTTCCCAAATCGGACGTCCCTTAAACTACCCTCGCGGGTCCCGTGCGGGACGTCCCGCTTCCGCAGTTAACCCGCACTTCCCTTAACTTTCCCGCACGGGACCCAGAGTATAATGTTTGTTGGGTTATATCGTCACCTAGTACTTATTTGTGTCATATCCACTTTTAGTCGTTCCGATAGACCCCCAAATTCACGAGAATTGTCTCAATCGGAGTGGCAAAGGTAAGGTTCACATATACCATTCGATTCCAACACCCACAGCTATCATTTCAAGCTTGATTAACTCAACATTTCGTTCGCCTTCATAGCGTCGCGACGCTATGAACACGACCGACGCTAAATTTTTTCGTCCGCACAGTGACAACTTAAATATTAAATTTCTTTGTTATAAAATGCACTTACGGACATCACCTTTATGTCCATGTTTTCACTATTAATCACATTTTAATATAGTGTACTTGTTATACGTTCAAATACATAAATACAGTCTGTTTCATGATCAAATAGACCTCAAGATGCGTTTTTTTAAGAATACGCATGCTTTCGTTGATGACAAAGTGGTAGAGTTTTTTAAAAATGATTATTCAAATGCTCAAGATAATAGCAAATGATGTTGGCAACAAAATGGCTATCTTGAATTTTGCCATAAATATTACAGATACACTGTAAATAATAAAATACCTAAAGCTGCGCGCGGCACTCGAGTCGGGAAAAACGTACTATATCACTGTAAATTTCCTTCTAATTAAAGTTTATTCATTATTTGTCACTCTTGAACGTAATTAAAGCAAATCCTGATTAGAATAAATGTAATTCAAACAAAAAAGTACAGTCAGTTTCCAAAAGTGGGTCCCCCATTTCATTTTTTTTAAAGAAATTGACGGTTTGCAAAGACAATTGTCCAGTGGATATGTTTATAATTGTATGTTGGATATAATTATCTCCTAGCTGGGATAAAACATAACCTGATACCCATTCTTTGCGATTATGGCTGTACAAATAGTTGAATTCCTGAAAAATATAAGTCACAGCGAGTGACACTCAATATTTTCTTTCACACTTCCCCACTTCAATGTCAAATTACTTACTTTAGCATAGCAGCATAGCGTTTAAGCGTTTAAAAACATTTATTTTGCGGTATCATACATAAGCAAAAGCATTGTTACAGGGAAATATAAAGAATATGTAGTTATAGACTGTTCCAAAAAGTGGGTCCCTAAATGTATAACTAGTAAATAAATAAATATTTATGTAAGTATTGTATTCATTGTACATTTGTCATTACGACAATTACACCATGTACATGTACATTGTTTAGCTATTAATGTCATTACATCAATAGTAGACATAAAGGCAATATAACTGCAATAAAAAATAGAACCCTCCAAACAGTAAATGCAGATTGCTGCATGCAGCTTCAAGGCTCGAGTGCATAATGATAAATCGTACCGTTACTTACCGTTTATTAAAAAAAAATTTAAACTTTTAATATACAAAGCATATTTTGTACCGGTACTCACATATGGTGCAGTGACATTGCCAGTTGGGCGTAAAGAAGAAAGACAAATTGAAGCTGCGGGATTGCAATTTTTAAGGAGTGTAACGGGAGTTACGAAGATTGATAAGATGAGGAGCACGAAGATTAGGAAAGAACTAAGAGTAGAGAGTTTAAACTTTAAGCTAGGGAAAGAAAGGCTGAGGTGGTTTGGACACATGAAGAGGATGCAAAAGAACAGGATTCCGAAGATGCAATATGAACAAGACGCAGGAAACTACAGAGAAAAAGAGGGAGGCCAGACTGAGATGGGAAGACATTATAGCAATGGATTTCAAAAGGAGAAATGCAGCTTGGGAAAGGATTAACCAGGAAAATGAACGGAAGAACGAAAAAATATGGCAAAAACTGGTGGAGGTCCCTGAGGAAGAAGACAGTGACGAGGAAGAAAGATGATGCAGAGGAAGAATAGATTATGTGGAAGAAGCGTCAGGCATGGCTAGCCCATGGATAAGCCCGGGGAGCCAAGAATGTGGTGGGAACGTCCCACCCCCTACCCGACTTAGTTGGAAATAGGGCTCGATATTAATAAATTAATTCATTTAGTAATTATTGTTGCCACAATAAGAAATTACACAAAACGTAATTTTTTTAAGATAATTAATAAATAAAGAAGTACAGTTTGTTCACAGTATTCGTTTGCAGAGAACTCATTTTGCTTCAAACATTGTTTTATATAATGGCTATCTCTAGTCAAAATGAACCGGCGCGGCTTCAGAAATGGTTGATATCTTCCATCATGTAACTCTAAAGGATTTATTCCTGAAAAGGATTCCAAGGCTCTTTTCCATATATCTGACTGATAGTTTGCACGTTTGATGTGTTTATGAAGTGCGTCTTTACAAGGAGGGACAAAGGTAGATTCTATGGTTCCCCTTTTCGTGCAGAACAACGAATAGCGCTAATCGTTTACTTTTGTTATGCTTTCTCCTTCATAAAGTTTATACACAAACTCTTCTACACCATCTATTGTTTCGGGATTCACATCAAAAGTTTGTCCGAGTAGAGCAACTGACTCGATGCTCGAAGAATTGCACAGAGTGGACTTTAAAACAATTATTTTTTGCTGCAGCTATCTTTCCTTTTCCTTCAAAAGCGCTAACATGTATAACATCAAGATAATGCGTGCATCCCAAGAAGTGTGTTGCATGTTTCTGCCCATAGCGTACTATGTAAGATTTTCATGTCTTCCAAATTTTCGCTTTGAAGAGTGCCCGTTTGTGAGATAAGAGATTTCTCGAACAAAAACACAAGGTTATTTTTTAATTGCAGACAAATCACAAACATGTTTATTTTTATTTGTACATTATTTATGTATTTATTAATTATTTTTTTATCGTTGTCATAATTACATTCATCAAGAAGAAACGGCGTCGACATAGCAAAACATTTTGCTAAAACAGCTTAAAATCCATGAAGAAATCTCGTGCCTCGAAGAGCCTTGCTGATGTCACAAACGAACATGACACATGTCATAGGTTCTGCCACAAGTGCTCATTGGACATCAGTGAACATCAGTGTAGTTAACCTTTTGGTTGATTGATGGCAAATGGAAGAGGATAATATGGCGACATCCGTGTCGTCACAAATAATAACAAAGTCTTCATATCCCGCTCCTGTCGCGTGATTAGCATGAAGTATAATTCTAGTATAAGCTTCTTCTTGCTACGAATAAGGATCTGGTACGTTATCAATACAGTCTAGTGTACCGATAACATTCAGTTCCACAATTTTCGAAGAATTGTAGAATAGAAACAATGAATGGTGTAGAAGAGTTTGTGTGTAATATTTATGGAGGAGATAGCATAACAAATAAAACGATTTGCGCTATTCGTTGTTCGTTGTTCTGCACGAAAAGGGGCACTATAGAACATACTTTTCTCCCACCTTGTAAGGACGCACTTCATATATACATCAACCGTGCAAACACTCAGTCTGATATAGGGAAATGAGCCATGGAATCCTTTTCAAAAATACCTCCTCCAGAGTTGCATGGATGGAAGATATCAACGATTTCAGAAGCTACGCCGGTTCTTGAAATATGGTTGATCATTGAACCAGCTCCAACTGATGTGCTGTAACTCTTAGCATGCAATTGTTCACGCCAATGTCTTCCATAGTCATGTTTTGATTGCGTAATTATCTTCGTCGTACCGACATGTGCAAAATACAGACTTGTACAAATTATGTCAGTACAAGAGAGGATGAGAACGAAGAAAACATCGACTCAGACGTGAATGAAGAGGTCTGAAAATGTAAGTGATGTTCCTATTGAAAATATGTTTTTTAATTTTATATTATACATTTCACGTATTGAAATATGCATATCCTTTTCTTACAAAATGTCTATGCTATAGGCTACTGCAGGGATTTTGACTAGAGATAGACATTATATAACAATATTTGAAGCAAAATGAGTTCTCTGACAACACATATTGTGAAACAGTGTCACAACACTGAACAGACTGGACTTTTTTATTTATAATTTATCTTATAAATAATTACGTATGCGTCATTTTCTTTTTGTAGCAACAATAATACTAAATATTCATAAAAATGATAAATAACGGTATGATTTGCATTATGCACTCGAACCTGAAAGCTGCATGCAGCAATCTGCATTTACTGTTTGGAGGGTTTCTATTTTTTATTTGACAGTTATATTGCCTTTATGTCTACTATTATATTGTGTCTTAATGTAATGGTATATTAATAGCTAAACAATGTACATGGACATGGTGCTATTGTTGTAATGACAAATGTACAATGTATACAATTGTATATATAAATATTAATTTATTTACTAATTATACATTTAGGGACCCACTTTTTGGAACAGTCTATACCTACATATTCTTTATATTTCCCTGTAACAATGCTTTTGCTTGTGTAAGATACTCTCAGAATAATATTTTAAACGCTTAAACGCTATGCTTAAAGTAAGTAATTCGGCATTGAAGAGGGAAAGTGTGAAATAAAATATTGAGTGTCACCCGTTCTTTTGACACATTTTTTTTCAGGAATTCAACTATTTGCATAGCCATAATCGCCAAAAAAGTATATCATGTTATGTTTTATCCCAGATAGGGGATTATTTATATCTAATATACAACTAAAAACATATCCACTGGACAATTGTCTTTGCAAACGTTCAATTTCTTAAAAATATATAGCAGGGACCCATTTTTGGAAACTGACTGTACTTTTTTGGTTTGAATTACATTTATCCTAATCCTGATTTGCTTTATTTGCGTTCAAGAGTGAAAAATAATGAATTAACTTTAATTAGAAGGAAATTTACAGTGATATAGTACGTTTTTCCCGACTCGAGTGCCGCGCGCAGCTTTAGGTATTTTATTATTTACAGTGTATCTGTAATATTTATGGCCAAATTCAAGATAGCCATTTTGTTGCCAACATCATTAACTATTATATTGAGCATTTGAATAATCATTTTTGAAAAAACTCTACCTTTGCTATCAAACGAAAGCAGTGCGTATTCTTAAAAAAACGCATCTTGAGGTCTATTTATCATGAAACAGACTGTATTTATGTATTTGGACGTATAACAAGTACACTATATTAAAACGTGATTAATGGTGAAAACATGGACATAAAGATGATGTCTGTAAGTGCATTATAACAAAGAAATTTAATATTAAGTGTCACTGTGCGGACGAAAAAATTGAGCGTCGGTCGTGTTCATAGCGTCGGACGCTATGAAGGCGAACGAAATGTTGAGTTAATCAAGCTTAAAATGATAGCTGTGGGTGTTGGGAATCGAATGGTATGCGTGAACCTTTGCCACCCCGTTTGAGCGAATAATTTTTCCTTCGAAACGACTATTTGGGTTTTTTTGGAGTTAGATGTTTTAGAGTTATTGTTAGTGCTCATTGTTGCTATAATAAAAAATTATTGGATGAGCGAAGCAAAGACTTCTCTTTCACTGACCAAAATAGGCTCGGGATGTTTTTTTTTGTATTTGTTTGTATTTTTGTCTGTTTGTTCGCTCTCTACCGGGCAAACGGAATATGCGATCTTGATAAAAATTGGGGGGGGAACCTTCGAAATCTTTGAACTTTAGACCTGCCCCGTTTTTGGGTACAATCGAAGAAATATTTTTCATGAAAATCGTATTTTACGATTTTTTTTATTTTTTTTTGGCGCGATATTTTCATGACATTTGGGCCGATTCGACCAAACGGTTGAGGCTACAACTTTCATATTTACATACACATTAAGGTTGGTATAGTGTGTAGTACCTTCTAAAAGAAAAAGTTGAAAAAGTTAGCCAGAATCCATAGAAATAAAGGTTTTAATTTGAGTTTTTTGGGGATGTATAACAATAATTAACAAGTAACTTTAGAAACCTGACATCAATCACATACAATGCGTTTATAAAGCAATCTTCGGGCCTACAGATATTTGACATTCTAATTACCATAGCAATTAGTACTACTTTATAAAAAAAAATTAAAAAAGCTCATCCATCAACGCGACTAAAAAAAGCGTTCGCGAAGCGGCCTAGTATATTCAAATAGTATCAATCCCTATAATTAAATGAGCGAAGCAAAGACTTCAATTTCACTGACCCCCCAAAAAAAATTAGCTAGGGTGTTTTTTGTTTTGTTTTTGTTTTCGTTTTTTAGGGTTTGTTTGCATTTTTGTCTGTTTGTTTCGCGCTCTACCGGGCAAACGGCATATGCGATCTCGATGAAAATTTGGGGGGATCTTCGTTATCTCTGAACTTAGACTTGGCACGTTTTTTAGGTACAATCAATCAAAAAATGTCCCCTTTAAAATTATTGTACTTTTAAGATTCTTTTCGATTTCTTAATTAGATATTTTCGTGATATTTGGCAAACGGCTACTCGATCTTGATGAAACTTTATGGGGAAAGTTTAAAATCACATAAAATTTTATATATGTAATGATTTTAGAGACTCTTGAAAAAATATTTCAGAAAATCGTACTTTTACGATTTTTTTCCCTCAAAAAAGCTCATCCATCAACGCGACTAGAAAAAGCGTTCGCGAAGCGGCCTAGTTACAACATCATTTGCTTTGAAACGGACTTTAAATAGAAAGTCTGTAATCGTAACTCGTAAATATTTATCACGGAATTAACTCACAGTAAATCTTCATAAAAATACTCAAAGATAAAACGGGTCAATGTTCAGCTGAGAAAATAAGTGCCGAGCACAAATTTGTATTTTAGCTTTGAACTAGGCCGCTTCGCGAACGCTTTTTCTAGTCGCGTTGATGGATGAGATTTTTTGTAAGTTTTTTGGGTTTTCGTGGGATCTCTTTACTTTGCAAGTGCTTTTTGAACGCATTGTAGGGGATTGTTGTCAAGGTAATTGTTTTATATACCTCAAAAAACTTATATTACAACCTTTATGTCTATGGATCTGGCTTACTTTTTCTTTCAAAAGGTACTACACTGGAAAACGCCAAAGTCGTTCTTGGGCGAGTGAGCGAGAACCCGGGTAAAACAATTAAACCACGTTTTCTCACATCTGTTGTGATATGAGTGTGAGTCACTGATTTGAGACTTGTCTGCCTCTAATGCGTTAGCTATTCGCTATGCATGCGGACGCGGGCGAAAAAAAAACGTATCACATCGCCATCGCCAAAGTATTATAGCTATCAAGAATCTAATATATGTGTTGGAAGGTCCATTTAGTATCTCCATTTTGTTTTTGATATGTTCTGCATACATTTTTTATGTCCTAGCTCTGCAAAACACGATTTTTTTGCGAAATTATTTTTTGTAAGTTGGCAGGGCAAAATATAATTCTGAAATATTTTTCAATTGTCAACATTTATAGTGGTAACATCGGTGAGAAAGGGTTTTTTTTCCAAAGCGAACTTTAAGTTAAACAAAACAAAGTAGTAATTTGTTAAATTTTTATTTTTTGTGGGTTTGGATTCTTGCGAATTTGCTGTCCATGTTAACAGTTGTTAGCATGTTTGGCCCTGCGCATCGAACACACACATACATACATAAAATTCATACATACATACATACATACATACATACATACATACATTACATACATACATACATACATACAACATACACACATACATACACACACACACACACACACACACACACACACACACACACACACACCACACACCCCACACACACCACACACACCCCACACACATACACACATTAACACAACGAAGTGCCGAAAAAATTGCCATAGAGGAAATCCGTTCGCTCCGCTCACTCGTTCTTTTCACCATAACCCTAATATTTATGTTAAATATGAACGTTGTAGCCCAACCCCATTTGGTCAGAATCGGCCCAAATGTCACGAAAATATCGCCCCTTAAAATCGAAAATAAAATCGTAAAAGTAGGCCTACGATATTCATGAGAATTATTTCATCATTGTACCAAAAAGTGGCAGGTCTAAGTTAGAGATTGCTAACGTCCCTCCAATTTTCATCAAGATCGCATATGCCGTTTTCCGGG